>BQNB010000416.1:56545-76060 GCA_026074375.1 Tanacetum coccineum | reverse complement strand
TTGTTTGATTACACAAAATACAATACAAAAGATCTAAGGTTATGCTAGCGGGGAAAACCCCTAATACTTAACATGCATGTACAATGATCTAGCAAGATAAAATAACATAAATCACTATATGTGACTGTCAGCATCCCCAGAAGCATCCTGGTGATCTGGAATCCTAGCATCTGGTCCTGGCTGTCTAGCTCTCTTTTGCTGCTCTTGATGTGCTAGCAACTTGGCCTACATGTCACTCATCTCTCGTCTCATGTCTCTCATCACTCGGAGAGTCTCTACCATCTGTGCCTGACGCCTACGGTCAGTCTTTCAAAGCGCTGCTATCTTAGCCTGCTGTATCTGAAAGCGAGTCTCATGTACGTGATGTTGTGTCTGAATGAGAGTACCTTGCAGCTGTAGTTGTGTTTGATGTGCCTGGAGATGGGTCTCATTTGCATACACATGATCACGGTGGGTTTGAAGCTCCTGATGGGTCGCCTGACTCAATCCTATTAAGTGAGCCCAAGCCTCTCGGGAAGCATAGGCCTCCTCCTCCACCATCCATACTGTCTCATGGAGAGTCATCCTATCCCCCATAAGTAAGTTGACCCGCTGTGAGTCCATAGCGACTCGCTGTGATATACGAGTCCTACCATCCTGAGCATCCTCTAATAAAGCATACATGTCCTGTATATCACGCTCATGGAGCTCAGCAAGCTCTGTAACCCTAGTATTGACCTCTCCCACGGTCATAGGTTCTATCTCAGGAGCTGCTTCTGCCGGATCTACTCAAGTATCCCTAATACCATACCCAACCTCACTAATCCTATGTCGTCTCGCTTCAGCATCTACTGTGCTGACAAACCCATAATCTACCCTTGACCTCCTATAGGTCTAGCAGTAGAACTCTCTCTGATCTCGTACCTGGAGCCTAGAGCAAACAAGCACGACATCTTTTGTTAGGTGGCTGCTCGAACTTGGGAATATCATCCCTACGGTCAACAGGTGGTGGTATGTATAGAGATGGTGGTAGTGGTGGTAGTGGAGGTGATGGTAGTGCGGCAGTAACCGCATCAACAAGGGCCTGAGTAGAGGCTATCCTGAGTGTCTGGATTTAGGTTGGACACCCAGATGATGGTAGTAATGGTGATGGCACAGGTGGTGGTGATGAATGTGTAGATGGGGCCGTACACCTAGCAAGGCGCTCCCCTGCAGAGGGTGGTGATATTGAGATAGGTGGTGATGGTGATGGTCTAGTCATGGCTAGAAGTCTCTCAACTTCTGCCTCTGGTGGAAGGGATATGGAAGCCTAAAGCCGGACAGTGATCCTAGCTCCAGTGGTAGAAATGTCGGTGGAGGGTAGTGGTATAACAGGCTCTGTTCCCTCAGGTGGGGAAACAGGATCAACAATAGATACAACAACAGCGGAGTTGGCCAGAGCTGGGTGCTCATCCTCCTCCTCCTCGTCCTCGTCCTCCTCGTCCTCATCCTTATCATCGGCGTCATCCCCAGATGAATCGCCGTCATCAGCATCTTTATTATCTCCCCCGTCCATGGGATAGTCAATCGGACCATCCTCTGTTTCATCATCCTCATACTCCTCTGGATCTTCCTCGGGATCTGACTCAGCAACATACCCTGGTGACTCAGCAATGGGTAAATCAATAGGAGGTAATGGCTGCTCCTCGGCTGGGAATACATGCTCATCCTCCATTGGTATATACTCAGGATACATAGGCTCTGGCACGTAGTCAGGATCATGTGCCTGTATGAGCATAGGCTCACGCTCATCCTCGTCCTGTGGTACTGGCGGTGTCTGTGGATCCTCTGGGCCTGGTATGTAATCCAGTGATGGTGGTGCTACCGGCTGCATCGGGAGTTCATCGTATCCATATACGATGACTCGCGGAATGCCTCCATCAGATATCTCCTCATCATCGGCTCCCCAGAAGGCTCTGCCTGGCTCAGAATCGGTATAGACGGAAGTGTAGGTAACCGCAGATGATGCAGAAGACATGACTGCTGCAAAAAGCAAAAATAACTTATATAAGTATTACTTATAAGACTCTTATAGTAATATACGCAGTATAATTTATATACGCGTATGTCAATCATGTAAGCACTTAGTAACTACTAATGCTAAAACAGTGTATATCATGTAAGCATATATGTGCTAGATGCAAACAAGTAATGCATGTATGTCCCGTGCAAACCCTGTTTGTAAATAAACAGCGTTTGAAAATGGTTATAGTCCAGACAAAAACTTTTGACCTGGTTCTCTATAACCTTGGCTCTGATACCAATCTGTAACACCCCCAAATCTTGGTTGCAGCGGAATGTTGAATATCCGAGGGCGTTACTTCATAGATCAATAGCACAAGATATGAGAACGACCACTAAACGTGTCATTTTAAAAAGATACATTGGATTAACAAAATACTTGTTCATTACATAAGCTCATGGCTTCAAATTGTTCAACAATATAAGTAAAGATTTTGGTTTATAACAAATGTTCCCAAAATGTAATACGCCCAAATCTTTAGTACTGACTCTTTCCAAAGAGTGACCCCCAATGTATATGAGCACCTCGTGCCTTATTGACATGAGAAAACATGCTTAAAATATCAACATAAAGTTGGTGAAATTCATAGGTTTATGTAAATCAATAGTAGGACCGCAAGATTTCCAAGTGTATGATTAAGCAACAGATGCAAACATCATAAAAAGTAATTACGGTTTCCTAAGCTCATGACACCGAAGCTCGACGTATATGGATGCAATAAATTACCAATAAATGCCCTAGAATGATGTTCTAACCTGCAACAACCCAAATCCGACATGGTATACGTTTGTTGTCCGGCACACCGGCACAGTGAGCGCTACTCACCCAAACGGGGACGTCAATCCCAAATAGATCTATTTATAACATTCGCCTCTGAAACGATAAATATATCCAAGAATGGCAACTGAATCACACCGTCAAATACCTAAGTAAATACGGCCAGTCTTAGTCTACAAGTTTAGGCTAACGACTCTTGTATAAACTACAATAAATTGCTAGTTTATATATACTGTTATCACTTGAGCTATGAACTCACCTTAGAAGGTAGTCCTCGGGATGATAAATATATATCCAAGTAAGCAATGAATCACACTGTCAAATACCTAAGTAATTACGGTCAAGTCTTAGTCTACATATTTAGGCTAATGACTCAGTGTATAAACTAAATTCAGTTATAAATTTATATATATTGTTATCATTTGTGTGGTGGTGCACATGATTATTGATAATTACAATGGCACATGGGGAAAACGTATAACTTTGGTTAAATAAAGTACTATATTACATAAGTCGTGGTTTAAACCGAATAATGTCGATTATAATTTGCCTGAACGTTAAGGTTTTTACACAATCACTTTGTTTACAAAACACCCCTTAGTTTCTTATAAAGTACAAAACAGTCCCTAGGTCTATCAATATATAACATTTTCATTTTAAACCCTTAAGTTTCAATAATTACAGTTTTAGTCCTTCCACTTTACAAGGTTGTAATTTAGGTCCTTATAGTTTCATATTAGCCCCTTTATCTTTTAGAATGTTCAAAACAGCCCCTAAACTTATTAAAATCTGAAAATGATAGTTTTAACCCTATAGTTTATAAATTGTCACTTTTAGTCCTCCGACTTGTAGAAATTGCATTTTAACTCCAATTGAATCCCAACAAGTGGCATTATGTTTTATTAAGTCCCAATAAGCTATAAAAACTGTCTCGGCATTATAGATAAGCTCAACTAGCTTATTTTTGGCTTAATGGGCCTCATTAGGCCCGTTAAGGTCCATTATGTATTTTAAAGGTCCAATCTAGTTTCAAAAAGTACAAAAACCCTTATTAAGCTTATTTGGGTCTGTTAAGTTGAAAATAAGCTCAGGGAGCTTATTTCGAGCTTATTAGGCCTATTGGGCCTAATAGAAACCCGAATAACCCCTTAAGCCTTTCGGCTAATTTATTTAGGGTCTATTAGTGTTACTTAAGCCCATTAAGCTCATTGAGCTTATGAGAGTTTATTAATAAGCTGCCGTGAGCTTATTGTGAGCTTATGGCTCGGCTAGGGCTCGTTAGTGGGCTAGGAAGCCCGATAAGGAACCGGTTTGGTTTACCCTTTAGGTTAGGGTTTTTACAAGTTTAATAAGCATACTAGCCTTTCAAATAAGCTCGTAAGTCCTAATAATAAGTTGTGGTCTTCAAAAAGGGGTGGCTTGTTGGGCTGGTTGGGTCCCATAGTGGGCCATTAGGTTATAAACGAGCCCATTAAAGGTCCATTAGGCTTTTTATTTAGTTTTAGGGATTATACTTCCAATAAGCACTCGATAAGCCAAATAAGTCATGCTATATCGCATGCATTGTTTTAATAAGGTCCTACATTCGTTTCCAAGCCATGCCATAACATTTACACGTAGAGTTTATGTGGTGTTTTTACGTAGTTTGAGTATAAGTGTTTCATTTCCATGTACGTTTTCTTTATTGAGACTAAAAGGCTAGTTTACGTCCTAGCTTATCTTACATTACCCTTTTAACGTGTATTAGCACCACACAAGGTCAAATCGTATGTATATTCATGCACGTATGCCACGCATGGATCGAATCATGCGTGTTCACATCTTTGAGCATTGTTATTCATATATATAATGTGACCTACACGACTAGACACCAAGTAACAACTATAACACGAAGTGTATAAGCTTGAACGTGACTTACAAAGAGTCCTAGTGATTTGTTTCGAGTGTTTGCAAGGTAGAGCAATGCGGTTACCCCAAACGTGTATACATCTCAAGTCAAGCTTAAAACCAATTCCTTAGCTCGTGTATGCTTCCATAAACGTGTAAGGGGTCTTTAAGATTACTTGTGTTCTTGAAAGGGAAATGTGAGTTTTGCATATGGTTCGGTTATTGGTGTAGCTGAATGGAAAGGGAGAAAAGAGGAGTTTGTCCTTACTGAAGTGTTAAAGTTTTAGAAATGTATCTTGTGAACTTAGGAGTAGTATTTATAGATAATTTGTGGCTAGTTACCTCTCCTTAGTCCTAAACAAACCAAACGAGCCCTAGTTAAGTGGATTATAGGGATTTCTAGTTTGTTGCACCTTGTTTTATGTTAAACCACTAAGTACATGTTTTAATTAGGCAATGTTGTACAAGATTTAGTTTGATTCTTTGAAATCACAAAGATTTGTGTGTGGTTCCTGGTTTTACATACCGCGGCTAAAGGGATCAGGAACAAAATGGTTATTAACCATTGGTTAATAAACTAGTAGGAGACCATTAGGACTAGCATTTATAGGAATTAAGATGTACAAGTACTTGCTAAGATCATTAGAGGATTTCTTAGCTAGAAAATCACTTAGGACGATTTCTATGTGGATTAACTCACCACATTCGGCCAACATTGAACATTTGTACAAGATTTGATTTAATTTTTGTGTTTAGGCATTAGAAGTGGGTATTGGTTTGAGTCTAGGTAAGTCTAGGTATTTCCGTGGTGTGTCTAAGTGTATTTTATTGCGAAACGTAAGTCATTTACGTGACCAATAGAAATAAGAATGAACAAAGCCAATAATTATCGTCCTAATAATTATTAGACACTTGCTTGACGTAAACCTTAATTTATTTGGTGACCGTTTACGTTGAATGATTATTTCTAGTCTACGCGATTTAGCTTAAAAGTCTAATTAAAAGTAAACGCATATTGGACTAAAATAAATAATGATCATTAATAGAGTCGTACAATGACATGAAAATGAGAAATGTTACAGTCTCTACCCGTTAAAAGAGCTTTGTCCTCAAAGCTTAAGACCTTGTAGTAGATGACGAAGCCCGGTTTGTGAAGAGATGTGGGTATTTCTTCTTGAACGAATCCTCACGTTCCCAGGTGAACTCAGGACCCCGCCTAGAGTTCCAGCGAACCTTAACCAGTGGTATCCGGCTTCGCTTCAATCGTTTGATCTCCCATTCCATAATTTCAATGGGCTCTTCCACAAACTAGAGCGTGTCATCAATGTGAACTCCTTCCAACGGCATGGCTAACGGTTCGTCAGCGTAACATTTCTTCAGATTAGACACATGGAAAGTATGATGAACTCTGCTCAATTCTTGGGGAAGTTCCATCCTGTAGGCAACATCCTCAACCTTAGCTAACACCTTAAAAGGTCTGACATATCTCGGGTTTAGTTTTCCCAGCTTAATGAATCGCACAACCCCTTTCCAAGGTGAGACCTTGAGCATAACCATATCTCCAACTTTGAATTTCATCAGCTTACGCTTCAAATCAGCGTAGCTCTATTGTCGATCCTGCGCAGCTTGAATTCTCTGCTTGATCAGGACGATCTTCTCCGTGGTTTCCTGAATCATCTCGGGACCAGTAAGTTGAGCTTCGCCAACTTCTGCCTAGCACACAGGTGATCGACACTTTCGACCATATAGTGCCTCATACGGTGCGGCCTTTATGCTAGCGTGATAGCTGTTGTTATACGAGAATTCGACCAATGGTAAATGCTTAACCCAGCCCTTTCCAAAGTCGATCACGCAAGCACGTAGCATGTCCTCGAGAGTTTGGATAGTTCTCTCGCTCTGTCCGTCTGTTTGCGGATGGTATGCCGTACTCATATCTAGACTTGTACCCAAAGCTTTCTGAAATGTTCTCCAAAAATTTGACGTGAATTTCCCATCACTATCACAGATGATTGAAATAGGCATTCCGTGTCTTGTCACTATTCTATCCAAATACAACTTTGCCAATTTATCCAAAGGGTCAGTCTCCCTTATTGGTAAAAAGTGAGCAGATTTTGTAAGTCGATCCACAATCACCCAGATGGTGTCAAAGCCTTGTGACGACCTAGGAAGTTTGGTGATAAAATCCATCGTGATATTATCCCACTTCCACTCGGGTATTGCTGGTTGTACTAACAGCCCTGATGGCCTTTGGTGTTCGGCCTTGACCCTCGCACACGTTAAACACTTACTAACATACGTGGCGATGTCAGCCTTCATGTTTGGCCACCAATATAATTTCTTCACATCTTGGTACATCTTTTCAGAACCGGTATGGATATAATATTTCGACTTGTGGGATTCGTGCATAATCACGGATCTTAAGTCTCCATAGCAAGGTAACCAACTCCCCGTGTAAACATAGTGTTCCATCGGTACGTGGTTCCAATCTTTCCTTGGGTATATCCCTTCTGATTATACCGCCTACGTCTTCATTTATGAGATTCTCTGGTTTCTGGGCTTCGATCTGAGCTTCTAATATTCGTTTGGGAAGATCCAAGCCAATTGTCATAACTAAGGCTCGAACCCGCAATGGCTCAATCCGTTCCTTACGGCTCAACGCATCGCCCACTTATTTGCCTTCCCTGGATGATAACGAATGTCGCAATCGTAATCACTTAACAACTCTAGCCAACGGCGTTGCCTCATGTTAAGCTCCTTCTGATCGAGAATGTGTTGTAGGCTTTTATGGTCGGTGAACACGGTGCATCTGGTTCCGTAAAGATAGTGTCTCTATATTTTTAGAGCAAATACCACCGATCCAAGTTCTAAATCATGAGTGGTGTAGTTCTTCTCGTGAACTTTTAGTTGTCGAGAAGCATAAGCAATCACCTTCTCTCTCTGCATCAATACAACGCCTAAGCCTTTGTGTGAAGCATCACAATAGACCACAAAGTCTTCTCTTCCTTCAGGTAAAGCCAGAATTAGCGCACTACATAACTTTTACTTTATTAACTGAAAAGCGTTTTCTTCCTTTTCACCCCAATCAAATTTGATTCCTTTCTGAGTAAGTTTCGTCATTGATTTAGCAATCTTCGAAAATCCTTCGATGAACCTTCGATAGTAACCAGCAAGACCTAAAAATTGGCAGATCTCTGTTGGTGTCTTAGGAGACGCCCAATCTTTGATAGATTCTATCTTGGCTGGATCCACATGTATGCCTCTGCTATCAATGACGTGTTTGAGAAATTATACCTTCGGAATCCAAAATTCACATTTTGAAAATTTAGCATACAACTTCTCTTTCTTAAGCAATTCTCTCTCTATCTATCTCTCTATATCTCTATCTATATCTTAAAATGGCCTTGAGATGTTCTTCATGCTCTTTCTCGTCCTTTGAATAAATAAGTATGTCATCGATGAAGACAATTACGAACTTATCCAAGTAAGGCTTGCATACTCGGTTCATGAGGTCCATGAATACCGCATGTGCGTTTGTCAGTCCGAATGGCATAACCTGGAACTCGTAATGACCATACCGAGTTCGGAATGCCGTCTTTGGAATGTCTTGTTCTCGTACTCTAAGCTGGTGATATCCTGATCTCAGATCTATCTTTGAATAAATACTGGATCCTTGGAGTTGATCAAATAAATCGTCGATCCTCGGGAGTGGATAACGATTCTTCACTGTTAGTTTATTTAACTCACGGTAGTCGATGCACATCCTGAATGACCCATCCTTCTTTTTGACAAACAAGACCGAGGCTCCCCAAGGTGAGGAACTAGGCCTTATGAATCCTTTGTCGAAAAGCTCTTGTAATTGTTCCGATAATTCCTTCATTTCGGATGGAGCCAATCGATACGGTGCTCGAGCTACGGGCGCGGCTCCTGGGATTAAGTCGATTTGGAATTCCACTGGTCGAGCCGGAGGAAGACCTGGCAAGTCCTCGGGAAATACTTCAGGAAAATCTTGGACGATTGGTACGTCCTTTATTTGTTGTCCTTCCGACTTGTCCTCCTCTTTCTTGGCGGATATCTGTGCTAAAAAGACCTGGCATCCTTTTGCCATGTACTCTTGAGCTTTTGAACATGAGATAACTGTCAACCGAGATTCTCTCCCATTGCTACTCTTGTTGCCACAAAAAAGTCCAAGTTTTCATCCATTGGAACTTGACCAAGTTGTCTCTAATCGCACACGATCACGACGGACATCTTCTTAACCAGTCCATACCGACAATGACATCGAAACTACCCAGTTCTATGGGCATTAGATCTATGTTGAACGGATGGTCTAAGAAATTCAAAGTACAACCTCATATAATAGTGTCTATCCCGACTAATTTCCCATCAGCTAATTCGACATCATAACAATTTTCTAATGGAGTTGGGGCGATGTTAATCAAGGAACTAAATGCAGTGGATATAAAGCTTCTATCGGCACCAGTGTCGGATAAGATAGATGCATAGTGGTTATTTAAGAGAAACGTACCCGTGACGACATTGCATCAGGGTTTCTCGATGCATTTCCTCTCTTTTCTGCATTCCCAACTGCATAAACCCAGCCTTGTGCATTCCCATTCCCTCCATCCTTATTCTTCAACTTAGGACAATCTCTCTTGAAATGCCCTGGTGCTCCACACTCAAAACAACCATTTCCCTTGGGGAGCTGCCCCATTGCCTTATTCTGAGTATTTAGCAACAATTGTGTCCCAGTACCCCTGCAACGCGAGCATATGCCCTACTTTGTGCAACTTTGTGAACACTCTGGGTGCATGGGCCATTATGGTGAAGATGGCACCTGGTGCACTTGGGCAAAGATCCCCCATAAGGCTTCCTTTCGCCTGTCCTCATATTGTAGACCTTGGCAACATTCTGCCTCTTGAAGGGTTGTTGCTGGTGACCATGGTTGTTTCTGGATGAATCATCAGCCTTCCTTTTTGTCAGACTGCCTTTCTGCGTAGGTGCGGAGGTTTCTGATCTATCAAGTTGTTGGCCAACTTCAATAGTCCTCATCCAACGTCTTGGTCTGGCAGAGTTTGACGGTTCCCATAAATGTGTTTCAGTGATGTACTTGTCAGCTTCTCCGTTTCGTTGGCACAAACTTGTACAATATCCATGGTTAGACTCTTGAAACGTTCAGGGTATGCTGGAACATTTCGTTCCCCTTGACCTTTAGGTTCCATAGCTCAATTTCTAATTTCTTGATTTCACCCTGCAGACAATACTTGTCCGTCATCTTTTTCTTGAGTACTTCCCAAGTCATTGCATATGCCTCAGGACCTAAGGTTCTTATCGGACCATTCCACCAAGTCAAGGCAGCACCTAACAGAGTGCAGGTGGCAAACTCACTATTTCTCAAAACACAACCATTTGATATAGAAAACTGTGACATCCATCTTCTTAATCCTCCGATCAAACCGACCACTTAGGGGCTTGACTTTGGGAGAAGTTAGAATCGGTCCTTCCGTCCCCTTGAAGTTCAAAGGTTGACACTTCATGAAGTCAGCGTAAAAACAAGGGCGCGGCAGTTTGGGGGGGGCACGTTCCTTCAGGTTATCCCTCTTAGCTATTGTGGCTATCCTTCTCCATTGGTGGATGTTTCGCAAAAAGAGCATGGTCAATCATTGCTTGCGATGGATTATGGAGTCATGTTGTTCGGTTGGTGTTGTTAACCATGGGGTATATTTTTTTTTTTTTTCCCGGTCCTCTTCTAGTCGTAGGTGTCATGATTTGTCTAGATCACAAAAGACAAAACATGATGTTATATGACAGAATATAATAATGTATAGATGAGATATCAACACAAGAGAGGTATATAGTATGACATAACACATCTATTTCATTCATAACTTTGAAAATTTTACATGAAATAGTTGTCGGATTACACAAAATACAATACAAAAGATCTAAGGCTATGCTAGCGGGGAAAACCCTTAATACTTAGCATGCCTGTATAATGACCTAGCAAGATAAAATAACATAAATCACTGGATGTGACTGTCAGCATCCCTAGAAGCATCCTGGTGATCTGGAATCCTAGCCTCTGGTCCTGGCTGTCTAGCTCTCCTCTGCTGCTCTCACAGTGCTAACAACTCGGCCTACATGTCACTCATCTCTCGCCTCATGTCTCTAATGAATCGGAAAGTCTCTACCATCTGTGTCTGACACCTATGGTCAGTCTCTTGAAACTCAGCCTGCTGCATCTAAAAGCCAGTCTCATGTACCTGATGTTGTATCTGAATGAGAGTACCATGCAGCTGTAGCTGTGTCTGGTGTGCCTAGAGATGGGTCTCGTGTGCATACACATGATCACGATGGGTCTGAAGCTCCTGATGAGTCGATTGACATAATCCTATCGAGTGAGCCTAAGCCTCTCGGGAAGCATATGCCTCCTCCTCCACCATCCATACTGTCTCTTAGAGAGTCATCCTATCCCCCATAAGTAAATCGACCCGCTGTGAGTCCATATCGACTCACTATGATATACGAGACCTACTATCCTGAGCATCCTCTAGTAAGGCATACAAGTCCTGTGTATCATGCTCATGGAGCTCAGCAAGCTCTGTGACCCTAGTATTGACCTTTTCCACGGTCATAGGTGCTATCTCAGGAACTGCCTCTGCTGAATCTACCCAAGTATCCCTAATACCGTACCCAACATCTCTAGTCCCCTGTCGCCTCTCTTCGGCATCTACCGTGCTAAAAAATCCATAATCTATCCCCCGACCTCTGGTAGGTCTAGCAGTAGAACTCTCCCCGACCTCGTATTTGGAGCCTAGGGTGGACAAATACAACCTCTTGCGGGGAGGCTGCTCAGACTCGGGAATATCATCCCTACGGTCAATAGGTGGTGGTATGTATAGAGATGGTAGTAGTGGAGGTGATGGTAATGCGGCAGTAACTACATCAATGAGAGCCTGAGTGTATGCTATCCTGAGTATCTGGATTTGGGTTGGACACCCAGATGATGGTAGTAGTGGTGATGAATGTGCAGGTGGGGATGTACACCTAGAAAGGCGCTCTCATGTAGAGGGTGGTGATAGTGAGATAAGTGGTGATGGTGATGGAGTAGTCATGGCCAGAAGTCTCTCAAACCTTCTGCCTCTGGTGGGGATAGGGATATGGAAATTCTTAGTCAGAGAACGGTAATCCTAGCCCCAATAGTAATGTCAGTGGAGGGTGGTGGTATAACAAGCTCTGTTCCCTCAGGTGGGGAAACAGGCTCATCAATAGGTATAATAATGGCAGAGTCAGCCGGAGCTAAGTGCTCCTCCTCATCCTCCTCGTCCTCATCATCCTCATCCTCACCATCAGCGTCATCCCCAGATGAATCGCCGTCATCATCATCTCTATCATCTTCCCCGTCCATAGGATAGTCGACCGGACCATCCTCTGTCTCATCATCCTCGTACTCCTCTGGATCCTCCTCGGGATCCGACTCAAGAACATATCCGGAGTGACTCAGCAAGTAGGTGAAATCAACGGAGGTAATGGCTGCTCTTCAGACTGGAAACCAAGCTCATCCTCCAATGGATATACTCAGTAGGTGGGGGGGGGGTATATAGGCTCTGGCACGTAGTCAGGATCATGTGCCTGTACAAACATAGGCTCACGCTCATCCTCGTCTTGAGGAACTAGCGGTGTCTGTGGATCCTCTGGGCTTGGTATGTAATCCGGTGATGGTAGGGCTACTGGCTGCATCGGGAGTCCATCATATCCTAATACGATGACCCGTGGGATGCCTCCCTCACATATCTCCTCATCATCGGCTCCCCAGAAGGCTCTGCCGGGCTAAGAGTCGATGTAAACGGAAGTGTAGGTAACCGTAGATGTCGCAGAAGACATTAGTTACTGCAAAAGAGCACAAATAACCTATATAAGTATTACATAGTAAAGATCGGTACTGAGATATGTCTATAAGCTTTAATTAAAAGAGTGGCTCTATGTTATATCTATAAGATTTATTATAAGAGTCTTATAGTAATATACTTAGTATATTTATATACGCATATATCAATCATGTAAGCACTTAGTACCCTACTAATGTTAAAATAATGTGTATCATGTAAGCATATATGTGCTAGATGTAAACAAGTAATGCATGTATGTCCCTCGCAAATCCCATTTGTGAAAACTGTGTTTGAAAAATGGTTATAGTCCAGACAAAACTTTTGACCTGGTTCTCTATAACCTTGGCTCTGATGCCAATCTATAATACCCCCAAATCGGGGTAGCAGCGGAATGTTGAATATCCGAGGGCGTTACTTCATAGATCAATAGCACAAGATATGAGAACGACCACTAACGTGTCGTTTTAAAAAGATACATTGGATTAGCAAAATGCTTGTTCATTATAGCATAATGCTCATGGCTTCTAATTGTTCAACAATATAAGTAAAGATCGGTTTATAACAAATGATCCCAAAATGTAAATACCCCAATCTTTAGTACTAGACTCTTTCTTCCAAAGAGTGACCCCGCAATGTATCTGAGCACCCTGTGCCTATTGACCATGAGAAAACATGCTTAAATATCAACAAAATTTGGTGAATTCATAGGTTATGTAAATCAATAGTAGGGCCCGCAAGATTCCAAGTGTATGATTAAGCAACAAATGCAAACATCATAAAAAGTAATTACGTTTTCCTAAGCTCATGACACTGAAGCTCGACATGTATGAATGCAATAAATTGCCAATAATGCCCATGAATGATGTTCTAACCCGAAACATCCCAAATCCGACATGTTATAACGTTCGTTCCCGGTGATAGCTAGTCACCCGAACGGGGATGTCAATCCCAAATAGATCTACTCATAACATTCGCGCTTACAATCCAGTAATTGACAGTTCATGATAAAGGGCTCAGTGGGTTATCGCTACTTAGGCAAACACGAAATCATAGTATAAAATGTACACTTGCGTCCAATTTGTAAAGCAAACATGTCCTCACCCCAAAGATGTAAATCATTTAAATAATTGTAAAACATGGGGCTATGAACTCACCTTAGAAGGTAGTCCTCGGGATGATAAATATATATCCAAGTAAGCAATGAATCACACCGTCAAATACCTAAGTAAATACGGTCAAGTCTTAGTCTACATATTTAGGCTAATGACTCAGTGTATAAACTAAATTCAATTATAAATTTATATATACTGTTATCACTTGTGTGGTGGCGCACATGATTATTGTATAATTACGATGGCACTTGGGAAAACGTATAACTTTGTTAATAAATACTTATATTTATTAAGTCGTGGTTTAAACCGAATAATGTCCGATTATAATTTGCCTGAATCGTTAAGTGTTTACACAATTCACTTTTGTTTACAAAACACCCTTAAGTTTCTTATAAATACAAAACAGTCCCTGGGTCTATCAATATATAACATTTGCATTTTAAACCCTTAAGTTTCAATAATTACACTTTTAGTCCTTCCACTTTACAAGGTTCAATTTAGGTCCTTATAGTTTCATATCAGCCCCCTTATCTTTCAGAATGTTCAAAACAGCCCCTAAACTTATTAAAATATGAAAATGATAGTTTTAACCCTATAGTTTAAAATTGGCACTTTAAGTCCCCCGACTTGTAAAAATTGCATTTTAACTCCAATTAAATCCCAACAAGTGGCATTATGTTTTATTAAGTCCCAATAAGCTGTAAAAACTGTCTTGGCATTATAGATAAGCTCAACGAGCTTATTTTTGGCTTAATGGGCCTCATTAGGCCCGTTAAGGTCCATTATGTGTTTTAAAGGTCCAATCTAGTTTTAAAAAGTACAAAAACCCTTATTAAGCTTATTTGGGTCTGTTAAGCTAAAAATAAGCTCAGGGAGCTTATTGGAGCTTATTTCGAGCTTATTGGGCCTAATAGAAACCCGAATAACCCCTTAAGCCTTTCGGCTAATTTATTTAGGGTCAATTAGTGTTACTTAAGCCCATTAAGCTCATTGAGCTTATAAGAGTTCATCAATAAGCTGCCTTGAGCTTATTGTGAGCTTATGGCTCGACTAGGGCTCGTTAGTGGGCTAGGAAGCCTGATAAGGGTCCGGTTTGGTTTACCCTTTAGGTTAGGATTTTTACAAGTTCGATAAGCATACTATCCTTTCAAATAACCTCATAAGTCTTAATAATAAGTTGTGGTCTTCAAAAAGGGGTGGCCTGTTAGGCCGGTTGGGTCCCATAGTAGGCCATTAGGTTATAAACGAGCCCATTAAAGGTCCCTTAGGCTTTTTATTTAGTTTTAGGGCTTATACTTCCAATAAGCACTCGATAAGCCAAATAAGTCATGCTATATCGCATGCATTCTTTTAATAAGGTCCTACGTTCGTTTCCAAGCCATGCCATAACATTTACACGTAGAGTTTACGTGGTGTTTTTATGTAGTTCGAGTATAAGTGTTTCATTTCCATGTACGTTTCCTTTATTGAGTCTAAAAGGCTAGTTTACGTCCTAGCTTATCTTACATTACCCTTTTAACGTGTATTAGCACCACACAAGGTCAAATCGTATGTATATTCATGCACGTATGCCACGCATGGATCGAATCATGCGTGTTCACGCCTATGAGCATTGTTATTCGTATATATAACGTGACCTACACGACTAGACACCAAGTAACAACTATAACACGAAGTGTATAAGCTTGAACGTGACTTACAAAGAGTCCTAGTGATTTGTTTCGAGTGTTTGCAAGGTAGAGCAATGCGTGTACACCCAAACGTGTATACTTCTCAAGCTTCAAAGCTTGTAACCCAATTCCTTAGCTCGTGTATGCTTCCACAAACGTGTAAGGGGTCTTTAAGATTACTTGTGTTCTTGAAAGGGAAATGTGAGTCGCGTATGGTTCGGTTATTGGTGTAGCCGAATGGAAAGGGAGAAATGAGGAAGGTTTGTCTTAGTGAGAGTGTTTAGAAGTTTTAGAAATGTATCTTGTGAACTTAGGAGTAGTATTTATAGACAATTTGTGGCTAGTTACCTCTCCTTAGTCCTAAACAAACCAAACGAGCCCTAGTTAAGTGGATTATAGGGATTTCTAGTTTGTTGCACCTTGTTTTATGTTAAACCACTAAGTACATGTTTTAATTAGGCAATGTTGTACAAGATTTAGTTTGATTCCTTGAAATCACAAAGATTTGTGTGTGGGTTCTTGTTTTGCCGCGGCTAGAAGGGATCAAGGAACAAAAATGGTTATTAACCATTGGTTAATAAACTAGTAGGAGACCATTAGGACTAGCATTTATGGGAATTAAGATGTACAAGTACTTGCTAAGATCATTAGAGGATTTCTTAGCTAGAAAATCACTTAGGACGATTTCTATGTGGATTAACTCACCACATTCGGCCAACATTGAACATTTGTACAAGATTTGATTTAATTTTTGTGTTTAGGCATTAGAAGTGGGTATTGGTTTGAGTCTAGGTAAGTCTAGGTATTTCCGTGGTGTGTCTAAGTGTATTTTATTGCGAAACGTAAGTCATTTACGTGACCAATAGAAATAAGAATGAACAAAGCCAATAATTATCGTCCTAATAATTATTAGACACTTGCTTGACGTAAACCTTAATTTATTTGGTGACCGTTTACGTTGAATGATTATTTCTAGTCTACGCGATTTAGCTTAAAAGTCAAATTAAAAGTAAACGCATATTGGACTAAAATAAATAATGATCATTAATAGAGTCGTACAATGACATGAAAATGAGAAATGTTACAGTCTCCACCCGTTAAAAGAGCTTTGTCCTCAAAGCTTAAGACCTTGTAGTAGATGACGAAGCCCGGTTTGTGAAGAGATGTGGGTATTTCTTCTTGAACGAATCCTCACGTTCCCAGGTGAACTCAGGACCCCGCCTAGAGTTCCAGCGAACCTTAACCAGTGGTATCCGGCTTCGCTTCAATCGTTTGATCTCCCGTTCCATAATTTCAACGGGCTCTTCCACAAACTGGAGCGTGTCATCAATGTGAACTCCTTCCAACGGCATGGCTAACGGTTCGTCAGCGTAACATTTCTTCAGATTAGACACATGGAAAGTATGATGAACTCTGCTCAATTCTTGGGGAAGTTCCAGCCTGTAGGCAACATCCCCAACCTTAACTAACACCTTAAAAGGCCCGACATATCTCGGATTTAGTTTGCCCCGCTTAATGAATCGCACAACCCCTTTCCAAGGTGAGACCTTAAGCATAACCATATCTCCAACTTTGAATTCCATCGGCTTATGCTTCAAATCGGCGTAGCTCTTTTGTCGATCCTGCGCAGCTTGAATTCTCTGCTTGATCAGGACGATCTTCTCCGTGGTTTCCTGAATCATCTCGGGACCAGTAAGTTGACCTTCGCCAACTTCTGCCCAGCACACAGGTGATTGACACTTTCGACCATATAGTGCCTCATACGGTGCGGCCTTTATGCTAGCGTGATAACTGTTGTTATATGAGAATTCGACCAATGGTAAATGCTTAACCCAGCCCTTTCCAAAGTCGATTACGCAAGCACGTAGCATGTCCTCGAGAGTTTGGATAGTTCTCTCGCTCTGTCCGTCTGTTTGCGGATGGTATGTTGTACTCATATCTAGACTTGTACCCAAAGCTTTCTGAAATGTTCTCTAGAAATTTGACGTGAATTTCCCATCACGATCACAGATGATTGAAACAGGCGTTCCGTGTCTTGTCACTATTCTATCCAAATACAACTTTGCCAATTTATCCAAAGGGTCAGTCTCCCTTATTGGTAAAAAGTGAGCAGATTTCGTAAGTTGATCCATAATCACTCAGATGGTGTCTAGACCTTGTGATGACTTAGGGAGTTTAGTGACAAAATCCATCGTGATGTTATCCCATTTCCTATCAGGTATTTCGGGTTGGACCAGTAATCCTGATGGCCTTTGATGTTCGGCCTTGACCTTAGCACATGTTAAGCACTTGCTAACATATGTGGCAATGTCAGCTTTCATGTTAGGCCACCAGTACAACTTTTTCATGTCCTGATACATCTTTTTAGAACCTGGATGGATAGAGTACTTTGACTTGTGGGATTCGTGCATGATCACGGATCTCAAGTCGCCATAGCAAGGTAACCAACTCCTGCCGTTTAAACATAAAGTTCCATCGGTGCGTGGTTCTAACCTTTCCTTGGGTATATCAGTTCTGATCATACCGCCTACATCTTCTTTCTTTAGATTTTCTTGTTTCAAGGCTTCGATCTGTGCTGTCAGTATTTGTTTAGGAAGATCCAAGCTAATAGTCATAACTAAAGCTCGAACCCGCAACGGCTCATCCCGTTCTTTACGGCTCAAAGCATCTGCCGCTACGTTTGCCTTGCCTGGGTGATAACGAATGTCACAATCGTAATCACTTAGCAACTCTAGCCAGCGTCATTGCCTCATGTTAAGCTCTTTCTAGTCAATAATGTGTTGTAGGCTTTTGTGGTCGGTGAACACGGTGCATCTGGTTCCGTATAGATAGTGTCTCCATATCTTTAGAGCAAATACTACCGAACCGAGTTCCAAATCATGAGTGGTGTAGTTTTTCTCATGAACCTTTAACTGTCGGGAGGCATAGGCAATCACTTTCTCCCTCTGCATTAACACAGCTCCTAAACCTTTGTGTGATGCATCGCAATAGACCACAAAGTCTTTGCTTCCTTCAGGTAAAGCCAGAATTGGCGCACTACACAACTTCTGCTTTATCAACTGAAAAGCGTTTTCTTCTTTCTCGCCCCAGTCGAACTTAATTCCTTTCTGAGTAAGCTTTGTCATTGACTTAGCGATCTTCGAGAATCCTTCGATAAATCTTCGGTAGTAACCAGCAAGGCCTAAGAATTGGCGGATTTCCGTAGGTGTCTTAGGAGATGCCCAATCCTTTATAGACTCTATCTTGGCTGGATCTACATGTATGCCTCGGCTATCAATGACATGACCGAGAAATTGTACCTTCGAAATCCAAAATTCGCATTTTGAAAATTTGGCGTACAGCTTCTCTTCCTTAAGCAATCCCAAAATTGCCTTAAGATGTTCTTCATGCTCTTTCTCGTCTTTTGAATAAATAAGTATGTCGTCAATGAAGACGATTACGAACTTATCCAAGTAAGGCTTGCACACTCGGTTCATGAGGTCCATGAAAACCGCAGGTGCGTTCGTGAGTCCAAATGGCATAACTTGGAACTCGTAATGACCATACCGAGTTCTGAATGCCGTCTTCGGAATATCTTGCTCTCGCACCCTAAGCTGGTGATAACCCGATCTCAAATCTATCTTCGAATAGATACTGGATCCTTGAAGTTGATCAAACAAATCGTCGATCCTTAGGAGTGGATAACGATTCTTTACTGTCAGCTTATTCAACTCTCGGTAGTCGATGCACATTCTGAACGACCAATCCTTCTTTTTAACAAACAAGAACGGGGCTCCCCAAGGTGAGGAACTAGGCCTTATGAATCCTTTGTCGGAAAGCTCTTGTAATTGTTCCGATAATTCCTTCATTTTGGATAGAGCCAATCGATACGGTGCTCAAGCTACGGGCGCGACTCCTGGGATTAAGTCGATATGGAATTCCACTAGTCGAGTAGAAGGAAGACCTGGCAAGTCCTCGGGAAATACTTCAGGAAAATCTTGGACGATTGGTACGTCCTTTATTTGTTGTCCCTCCGACTTGTCCTCCTCTTTCTTGGTGGATATCTGTGCCAAAAAGACCTGGCATCCTTTTGCCATGTACTCTTGAGCTTTTGAACATGAGATAACTGTCAACCGAGATTCTCTCCCGTTGCTACTTTCGTT
>BQNB010000416.1:1949-55519 GCA_026074375.1 Tanacetum coccineum | reverse complement strand
CCAAACTGGCCTGATACGGCCTAAACATGGCTTGATACGACATTAACGTGCTATGAAACGACATGAACATAGAAACGGCTACATGTGGCCTGACACAGCCACAAATGACCCGACACATCTTGAACGTCATCCTTACATGGGTTTAACCCATCCCTTATCCCTGAAATGGCATCGACACAGACTTATCCATCATTGACATTATCATTAACCTCGACTTCGCTTCGAGGTGGTCGTATCTATGGTTTGTGGTCTTTCACATACTTGGCCATGGTCCCATTGACCTGGCCTCAATCGCATGTGCCACATTCTCGATCTTATGTGCTTGGGTTGCGCATCATTAACCTCGTTATGGCCCACACACGCCTCAACTTCATTAGTTGTGCACAGGGTTCTAAAAGGCGCGTCATGACGGCGCTAATGCGACGTTAAGGCGTAAGGCGCGACGTCTATGTTACAAAATAGACCAAGGCGTCGACTCTAGGCGTGTCGTGAGTTGAGGCGTTTAAAGACGGGCAAAGGCGTGAGGCGTGACGAGTTTTTTAAAGTGTTTAGAGGATTTTCTAAAATTTGAGATTTAGACTTGGATTTACTAATATGTTGGATTGAGGCTTGAATTTATTAATATTTATCGCTCATATAATTATAAAATATGATATAAATCTATAAATTTATAAATATTTTTGCTGCTTTAAGTCACACCTTAAAAATGCCATGTCGCCATGCCTCACACTAAAGCTTGAAGCTTGGCTATGCCGCTATGCCGCTACGCCACGCCTAACGCTATTTACAACCTTGGTTGTGCACCAAAGCAACATCTTCCTCAACCTCGACATAAGGTCTCATCCTTAGCATGACATCGCTATGACCTTAGCACGCATCAACATTATTATTAACCACGGCCACAAGTGCGCTCGTATCATCCCCAAATGGCTTAATCGCGGCTACAAGTGGCCTCACATCAGCCTTAAATGCCTTAGCCTCAGCCCCAAGTGGCCTCACATCAGTCTCAAATGCCTTAACCTTGACCCCAAGTGGCCTAACATCAACCTCAAATAGCTTAACCTCGCCCACAAGTTGCCCCACATCAACCTCATATGGCTTAACCTCGGCCCCAAGTAGCCTAACGTCACCCTCAAGTGGCATCGCCTTAACCCTAAATGATCTGAGCTTTGTCGTAAGTTTCCTTAGCGTGGCCTTAAGTGGCCTCAAATATGTCCCAAGTGGCCTGGCATCGACCTCAAGTGACCTAACAACTTGGCCTAACTTCATGGCCTATGAATATGGCCTAACTTTATTGGCCTCACACTATTTGCCTCAAATCATCTGTCTTAGATGATCCACTTAACGTGATATGCATAACGTCATTATTCTCAGATTATCGGTTTGGAAAACTGTTACCCACATGCGCTGTAGCCTATGCCCCATTTGGCCTGATACCAATCCTAACCTTAAATTTGGCCCAACATTGTTTTTGGCCTCGACTTGACATCATAGTCGTAGATGAATGCTATCTAAGCATATCAAACATACAATGTGCTATACATTATAACACTATTAGGGTTAAGCAAAACGACAACCTATTAACATTTAGCGACACATGTCGACTAAGACAAACCTGACGGCGAGAACATTACCTTGACAAGATTATTACATCAAATTAAGTTATACATATATTATCAGGCTCAAACGCCATCACGCTCAGACGCCGTCGGGCTCAAATGACAGCAGGCCAAATTTCATCGAGCTCAAATGCTATCCGGCTCAAACGCCAACATGCTCAAACGTTTGTGACAACTTTATGCTTATGTTTGGAAAGACGTGGTGGGTTAAATAGCACCATCATAGTCGATAGATCCTTTCATCATATTGATAAAAGACCACTGAAGCAGGGACCAACGGTGTAAATGGGTTGTTTAGAGAAGAAAAGACGAAAAGAAAAAAAAACGTGTGGCTAATGAAATGTTTAACGAGCGTTAGCCAAAAAGGACAAGGCGCGCATCAAAATGGGAGTTTAGGGATTAAAACCCCAAGCGAACTGTAAATGAACCCAAATCCGCGAATTGAGAAGTCTTCAGAGACCAACGGTATAATAAATTCTTTACTTAATAATATTACTCATTTTCTAAGTTTAAAAATATGTTCCTTTTTACATGTAGTTTTATTAAAAATAAGTGTTTATGATTGTTTTTAGAATGCAGAAAACTTTTAGTATGTAAACAAGCGTGATTGCCCGCGCGATGCTTCGGGATGTTAATTTTTTTGTGTTGGTTTATTTTTTCGGTCTCATGTTTAATACTTTGTTTTTTTTCTCAGGGCAAATTGACTCTTATAGTTTCATAATTTCATTTTTTTACCATTTTAAGTACTTTAAAATTTTATACTATATGTGGGTCACTGTATTTGAGGTTTTATGCCATTTTAAGTACTCTTTTGATATGATACACGCGTTTTTGACAGTTTTCGTGAATTTTCGCTATTTTCGTCCGTTTTCGACCGTTTTCATCGATTTCGTTTGTTTTCGACCGTTTTCTTCCGTTTTTGACTGATTTCGTCCGTTTTCGACCGATTTTGTCTGATTTCGAACGATTTTGACACTTTTCGACCATTTACGTTCGTTTTCGACCGATTTCGTCTGTTTTCGACCATTTACATTCGTTTGCGACTGATTTCGTTCGTTTTCGACAGTTTTTGACCATTTACGTTCGTTTTCGACTAATTTCGTCCGTTTTCGACCGATTTCGTCCGTTTTCGATCGTATTTGACCAATTTTGCCCGATTTCGATCGTTTTCGTCTCCTTTCGATCGTTTTCGACTCATTTCGTCCGTTTTCGTTTGTTTTTATCCGTTTTCGACCGCTTTAGACCGTTTTCGGCTGATTTCGTCCGATTTTGACCATCTTCGACCGTTTGACGTCGTTTGCTCTTTATGTTGTGATATCAGTTCACAAGGGTTGACACCATTTAGCGATGCCGAAAACAGAAACGGACAAAAATGGTCAAAAAAGGACAAAAATGGTCAAAAAAGGACAAAAATGGTCAAAAACAAATGATTTTTCAAACGAAAACGGGCGAAATCGGCCGGCAAGGGTCGAAAACGGACGAAATCGGTCGAAAAGGATTGAAAACGAACGAAATCGGTCAAAAACAGACGAAATCAGTCAAAAGCGGTCGAAAACAAACGTAAATGGTCGAACACTGTAAAAAACGGACGAAATCGGTCGTAAAAGGTAAAAAACGGCGGAGAACGATCGAAGACGGATGAAATCGGCCGAAAATGGACAAAATCAGTGTAAAGCGGTCAAAAACGAACGTAAATGGTCAAAAACTGTCAAAATCGAGCGAAATCAGGAGAAAACGGTCGAAAACAAACGAAATCGGTGAGAACGGTCAAAAAATCATGTGTCATATCAAAAGAGTACTTAAAATGGAATAAAATCTCAAGTTCAGTGACCCACTTATGGTATAAAATTTTAGAGTACTTAAAATGGTAAAAAATTGAAAATAGAAAACTATAATAGTCAATTTGCCTCTCTGACAAAAATCCATGCACAAGGTTTAAATACAGCAAACTCATGATGAGTTGTATAATGTCCTTGAAATGGATTGCTATATTTAACGGTAATTGTTTAAAAAAATTGAGTTTGCTATATTACTGCACCTCTAACATCAAGGACATGGTTGTGACATGTTCTTTTATAAAGTATTGCAAGTTTAATAGAGTGAGACCTTGAACCCAATGAATGTGAGAAGTTTGATTTTTGCAAAAAAAAAACAATCCCGATGTATTGCACGAGGAAAGATATTGTATGATGATTATTACAATTCAAATTACACAAGAGCTCCTAAAACATAACACTTAAATTGTACAACTCTTACATAACTTTAGTATAATTTATATAAAGTTGAAACCGTAAGAAATATAAGAACAGTTCAACAATCTAATTTTTCTCACAAGCTCAGCCCGATACAACGCGCGGGTGTTGTGAAGCTCGTTGACACATATATTACACATGAATGTGAAAAGTTAATTATCTATTGCCTTTACAAAAAGGAATTATTGCATATTTTTGTCGTATATATTCCTAGTAATATTCATGTTATGATAATCAGGGCCGTCTTTGAGGGTGTGCGGGGTGGGCGACCGCACAGGGCCTCAAAAATTTTACGGGCTCCAAAATTTATCCTCTTAACAATATGTTAAACGTGTAGATAACTAATTTGAATTATATCTTATAAACAATGACATTTTATATATAACATTTTGTTCTTGAATGTCTCATTATGTAATTTCGCTCAGAGCCCTCAAAAATTTCACAAATTTAGAGACGGTCATAGATAATGGTAGCAGTTATATGGAGCACCTCATAATGTTACATGTCAAGATTCACAGGTTATATGGAGCACCTCATTCCCATTCCCTTAATTGCATGGATCGAGAAACTCTTGAAAGACAGGTTACCCTTGAGGAAATTAAGGAAGCCGTTTGGGATTGTGGAAGTAGTAAAGCTCCGGGCCCGGATGGTTACTCTTTTGAGTTTGTGAAGAAGTATTGGGGCACTATTCAGAAGGATCTATATGATTTTGTTAACTTATTCTTTGCTTCTTGTGTTATGCCTAATGGTGCTAATTCTTCGTTTTTCACCCTTATCCCAAAGGTCAACAACCCTACCTTAATCACTGACTTTCGCCCTATTTCGCTTATTGGTATACACTATAAGATCATTGCCAAGATTTTAGCTAACCGTTTATCTAAAGTGATTGACAAGATTGTTAGCAAGGAACAGTCGGCGTTTATTGCTGGTCGTCAAATTCTTGATGGCCCCGTTATTCTAAGCGAAATCATTGAGTGGTATAAAAAACGAAAAAAGAAGCTCCTCATTTTTAAAGTGGACTTTGAAAAGGCTTTTGATTCCATAAGCTGGAATTACTTGATTCACATTCTCGACAGTTTTGGATTTGGTAATAAATGGTGCTCTTGGATTAAAGCTTGTCTCAATTCTTCGAGAGCTTCTATTCTTATTAATGGTAGCCCTACGTCTGAGTTTTCCATTAAGCGTGGTCTTAGGCAAGGAGATCCTCTATCTCCTTTCCTTTTCATCTTGGTTATGGAAGGTCTCCATAATGCTTTTGAGGAAGCAGTGGGAAATGGTTTGATTACTGGTGTTAATATTAAGAATTCTACTATCAATGTTTCCCATCTTTTCTATGCAGATGATGTGATCATTACTACGGATTGGAATGCTAAAGACATGGATAATATCATTCGTGTTCTCCATGTTTTCTATCTAGCCTCGGGTCTCAAGATTAATATTCACAAGTCTAATATTTATGGTATTGGGGTTAATAAAGATGAAGTTTTAAGTATGGCTAGCAATGCTGGTTGTATTGCAGGTGATATCCCTTTCAATTACCTTGGTCTCCCCATTGGTTCCAATATGAAGTCTATTGCTAGCTGGAAGACGCTTGTTGATCGTTTTCATATGAGGCTTTCCTCTTGGAAAGCTAATCTTCTGTCGATTGGGGGTCGTCTGACTCTTATCAAGTCTGTGCTTGGTAGTCTTGGTATCTACTATCTATCGATTTTCAGAGCACCCGAATCGGTCCTTCAAGACCTGGAAAGAATTCGGGCTAATTTTTTTTGGGGTGGTAATAAAGATAAAAACAAAATGGCTTGGGTCAAATGGCCAATTATTCTTAATTCTTTCGATAAAGGAGGGTTAAACATTGGCAGTCTTAAAGCTTTCAACCTTGCTCTTCTTCAAAAATGGCGTTGGAGGTTGCTTTCTTCCCCAAACGCCCTTTGGGTTCAGGTCATCAAAGCTTATCATGGTCAAGAAGGAGGTTTCGATACAAATGGTTGTAGCTTCAAGGGCATTTGGGCTAACATTGTTGGAACCTCCAATTTTCTCCACTCGAAAGGTATTATCTTATCTAACACTTTTCGTTTTAAAGCAGGTTGTGGCACTCGTATTCGATTTTGGAAAGATATTTGGGTAGGCGAGACTCCTCTTTTTACAAGGTACAATCGGCTCTATCATCTTGATCAAGACAAAGATTGTCTTATCATTGACCGTATTAATAATGGGCAATGGTCTTGGAATTGGTCTCGGACCAATCTTGGTGTTAGAAATCTTGCCTATTTATGTGACATGTTAAATGAGATCGGTCAACTAAATATTGATGTCAATGAAGATACTTGTACTTGGAGTCTTGGTCCTAATGGTACTTTTACCGTTAAGGATGCTCGTTATAGGATTGACCAAAATATCCTTCCCACTCTTGCTCATGCTACTACTTGGGATAAATCTATCCCCCGGAAGGTCAATGTGTTTATGTGGAGGCTTTCCTTGGACCGACTCCCTCATAGATTGAATCTCTCTTCGCGTGGTATGGATATTCCGGCCATCTCTTGTCCTTCTTGCAATGCCAATGTTGAATCTGCTAATCATGTTTTCTTCGAATGCGACATTGCTACCGATATGTGGAAGCTCGTTTTTAGATGGTGTGATATTCCTCTTTTTCAAGCTTCTTCTTGGGATTCTTTCAATGATTGGATCATCTCTTGGCATGCTTCTAAAGAGAAAAAACACAGGTTCTATGTTATTACTACTTCGGTTCTTTGGTGGCTTTGGAGATACCGAAATAGCGTCACGTTTAACTCTCAACCGTTGAGGAAAAGTGATCTATTCGATAATGTTCGTTTCTCTTCATTTTCGTGGCTTCACAATAGGGACCATATGAAGTTATCTTGGAATGACTGGCTTATGTATCCCCTTTCGATCACGCGTAATGGCAATGGTTAGAGCTGCTTTTGGTTTTTTCCTGAAGCTGGCGTTCAAGTTCGCTGGGTTGGCGTACCTGTACGCCAAGGTTTTTTCGTTTGGCATCTTCGTCGGTTTTGAGGATGGTTCTTCTTTTCATCCTTCTCTCGGGACTTGTTTGGGGTTTCATCAAAATCCATCCCGAAGTGAAAACCGGTGGCTCGGCCTCCGGGATGGGGGGGTTTTCTTTTGCCGAAGTG
Organism: Tanacetum coccineum; assembly: GCA_026074375.1. Lineage (NCBI taxonomy): Eukaryota > Viridiplantae > Streptophyta > Magnoliopsida > Asterales > Asteraceae > Tanacetum > Tanacetum coccineum. The sequence continues at coordinate 48,499 of BQNB010000416.1, read as the reverse complement.
AAAACCGATCCGTCGGCCTTCGTTTCAAAAGTTTTTTCATCCCTTTTGATTCCCTCGCAGTTAAAGTCTCGGGATTTTACCATTTTTTGATGTTATGTAATTCTTTTTGTTGACTCTATTGTACTTTAAGTTTCTAGCGTCTTGCTAGACTCTTTTTTATATATATATTCCATTTTTGCCGTTCAAAAAAAAATTTGAATAATTCAACGTTGTCACACCCCCAGACGGGGCCTGGACGGAATACGTATCCGAGGGCGTGACGTCATCATAATCCGAACACAAGGCACAGGAGAACGACCACTAATGGACGTTTTGGAAATCATAACTCGTTGCATTATTTAAAAATAAATAAGTTCTACATGATTTAAAAGAAAATTAAACATTTGCGGAAGCATAAGTAAAATGTAGCGGAAGCATAATTTGGTTTTCAAAAGACAACGAGTATGATATTTCGATAAGTCTTGAAAGAGTATCATATTGCACGTAGACTCCACATAGCACATCAAGAAGTCCAAAGCTAAGCACCTGAGAAAAACATGCTAAAACGGTCAACATAAAGTTGAGTGAATTCACAAGTTTAAGTAAAACATTTATGAGGACCAAAAACGTTTAGTGAATACAGCTTCACTCTCTGTATTACGAAACACATTCAATAATCAGAAACGTTCAATCAAAGTAGTGTGGACCACAAGTTTACAGTACGCACGTGCCCGTTATAGGAGATATAACTTCACGTACAAAGCACATGCGACTATTATAACGAATACAATATCGCATGAAAAGTGTATACTGTTGCGCTAAGCTCATGACACCGAAGCTAATTAAGTCAACAGGGCATGTTACATCCTGTTGCAAAGTATTCCTGCCCTAAGCTGGTGTCCCAAACCAAAGACCACCATAAAGTATGATCGACATGACATATATCCGTTTGTTCATCGACGACAGAAACAAGTAAGTGCATGCTTACCCGGATAGGGATAATTAGTCCCAATAGATCTATTTATTCACTCGCGCTCCCTCAACCGGTCCTCCGGTCGAGAAATTAACAGTTCATGATAAGTTGGGCAGTAGTTCGTGGTTTGTTAAGCAAACTTAGGCAACACGTAAATGGGAGATGGTAACTGAAAACACTTGTGTCCAATGAAGAAATAACCATTTTATTCATAAACAACTTTAAGTACTTAATTTCCATAAGTAGAAAGAGTGTGATATCAATCAAGTAACCAGGTTTGTAATTAGTGTGTAAACGAGTTTGAAATTCGGTAATGTAAACGAGTTTGTAAACGAGCATGGTTCTCACCCCAAAAGATAATAAAACATTTATTCAAAACAAGTAAGATGTGGGGCTATGAACTCACAAAGTATTGAAAGGTAATTGTACTGTAGTAAAATATACAAGTTTGTAAACGAGCATGTATTCCCCTCGCGGGTTTATAAAACATTGAAAAGATTGAAATGCGAGACTATGAACTCACCTTGATGTTGCAGAGCAACTAGCAGAAATGCAAATAATAAGCACAGCACAAACGGAGAACAGAATGGCTTGACCAAGAAGTTGCAGCTTAACTTAACGGCTAAATCCCACTAGCTTGGGTTGATGAATTAGGGTTTTCCGATTGGTTGAGCACTTCTAAGCGACCCCCACCCAACCACCAACACACCACCAAGTTGTTGATAAGGGATTTGGATTTCAGGTTGGATGAGTTTGGTGGTTGGTTAAATAAAATAAATCGAAAAACACACGCAAAATATGTAATATATTCCGTATATATATTACCTATGAAAAATGAACAATTATATAATTCATATGGTGAAGTATATAATAAAGACAAACATTCAAAAGGAAAAGTCGTAGTATATAATACTTTACAAGTATTATATAAGAAACGTGGTTAAAAATAATGGTAATAATATAATTCGACGCGTTTTCAAAAGTCACCAATTAAATTAATAAAAAGTTATTGCGTAAAAGTAAATACACGTTTTAAAGTTACGAGTTAGATAAATGATGTTTTAAAGACTTTACAAAAGTTATAGTTGGGAATTATAAAATAATATTTTATAATTTAGTATTTCGTTACGCGTTTTAACTAAACTAGTTGTCTTGTTTATAAAAGTATCGTTTTCGTTTATTTACTGATTTATTGTAAAATCATATTTTAATAATCTTAAAAACTATATAACCTTGTCATTTTACCGGGTTTCTAAAATAATAAGAATTTTAATGAGAGTACTAAGTATATAAAGTTTTATAAATTTCGGCATGACCTAGTCGTTTATACGACTTTCCATTTTTGTCAAATTTCAATGTTTTCCACTAAATCAAAACTTTGTTGCAATTTATCCCGCGTGTTTCATTATATAACTAACGAAATCAAATAATTAAAAAAAATATAGCAAAACCAAACACACCCTTAAAATTTGAACCAACGAACCAAACACACCCTAACTGTTGTTAAATGCAAAACCAAACACTCCTTTTCTGCATAAACCAAACGCTCATAATCTGCTGCTAAACTCAAAACCAAACGCACACTAACTGGTTTTAAACCCAAAAACAAACACCCCTATGGGGCTGTTAAACCAGAAACAAACACCCCTCGCCGATAACCCAACCCGAACACACCCTATTACGGCGGCAGCCCGCCAAACGCGCCCCATAGTGGCGGCTGCCGCCCCCCCTTTCGGCTGCCAACAACAAACCCACGGACACCCCTAGCTGCTGACCCGGGAACTACAACAAACAACACCCCCTTTTCGGGTGGCTGTCACCATCGAACCCAACATCCTTGTTGTCTCTATGTCAACCAAACGCACCCCCATGGCTGCCCACAGCCAACCAAACGCACCCTAATCAAGTTTTAAACCCGGATTCCAAACACACCCTTACAATCGTAAAACCCATAAACAAACACCCCTCTTGGGCATGTTATACGCCGCAAACAACCACCTTCTGTGGCTGCTGCTAAGCCACCGAACGAACACGCCCTTATGGCCGTTACTGCTGCTAACTCGCAAAAACAAACACACCTTTGCGGTGTTTTATATAAACCAAACGCACCATGGTCGGTGCAAAACCAAAACGCGCCCCTTTGAGTGTTGTTATATATCAACCCAACGCACCATTTTTTTTTTGTGGTTAGATGGTGGTGACGAGTGGTGGTGATGCGATGGTGTTGGCGGTGGCGACTGTGGTGGAGATGGTTGTTCGGATGATGGTGACGAAGATGGTAACGGATCTGTGGTGGGGTGGTGAAGATGCGGCTGTGAGATGGAGGTGGAGGTGGTGGTCGGCGTTTGGGATGGCCGGAGGTTGGCCGGAGCGGGTGGCGACGCCGGAAACCTAATGGGAGGAGGGAGGTGATGTTGGTGTGTATGTTTATTTGTTATAAATGAAGGAATGATATAAATTATATATATATAATAAAAGTTTTAAAATTTTTGAATAGTTGTTAATAGTTGAGGGTTAACTTTGTAAATATTTCACAGGGACCTAACGTGTAACTTTTGTTAATTATTGATTCGGGACTCGTTTGGGGTACTTAACGGAGGAAGTAAAATGCGAAACGTGCGCCATTGTTTTTCGAATAATTTTTCTGATAAAAATGAGTATTTACTTGACTATTATTTTATAAATGTTTTTATAAGACTTATTTAAAAATCATTATTATTTATTTGGTACCATTTGGTCTCACGGGTAACTTTTGTCCGTAAAATTTAAAACTTTAATTTGAACATTCGTGTTTTAAAATAACCGCTTTTGAATAAAAATTAAATAATTTATTAAATATTTTTATTAAATAAAAGATGATAATTAAATATAAATTTAATTATTTTTGGGTCGGTACGAGTTGCGTTCAAAATTTTGCGAGGCTATTTCAATCATTTTCTGCTTGGTTTCAAGTCACGGGCAAAACTAAAAAGTTGTCCGGAATGTCGTTTTATGTCAAACGCTAGTATACCTCATAATTAATAATTCATTTTGGCGGGTCGTTTTTGATAAATCAATTTGAGAATAAAATATATCTTCACGTTTTCAAGTCAAATAAGTTAGAAAAATAAAATATCAATGAGAGATAATAATAATTATTAGTATTTATAATTTAAATACGTTTCAAAATTTCATCGGCTACGCGGTAATCGTTTTTATGTGACCGTAAAAGATCAAAAAGTCAAAAGTCAAGTCGGACCCAAAAAGTCGAAGGGTAAAATAGTAATTTAAAATATCGAAAATTACGGGATGTGACAAACGTACGGCCCCTTAAAGAATCCCCGTCCCGGGATTCTATTTTTGTTAAACCTATTGTTTGAAATAAACATATTTAGGATTTAACAAATCCGTTTTTAAACATGGCGTTGAAAATTTTATTCAGCAAAATTCAATGTTTTGACACTTCTTAATATACAAAAATTTTGGCTAAGTTTGACCAGGTTATTTAATTCATCAACATGAGTATTTTTAGAAAAATATCGTTACCAGTTTTGTGGTTGATATAACATGTTATAAGGAAAGTCTATTGATAGTGAAAACATAAAAGGAGAAAGTGTAGACGTGTGGGTATGTCTGTATAAGGGTTTAAATGTTTTAGGGCAGAGATATCTGTAAGGACCGGTGATTAATATCGAACGAGGCTAAAGGATGTAAGTATTCAACTTACTTAGAAAGTACGAGGAAGTATCGTGACTCAACTCACCTTAAACAAAGGAGGAGAATAAAGTATAACCGAACGGCTCTAATCGCGACTTAACATAGATGCGCCGTAGAACGAGAAATAATAATAATGATAATAATAACGGAACGTTGCACACAACGTTTAGTAAGGAAACAGACAACCATATATGTTTGTGCTTTAGTTTAGTCAACAAAATGTGTTTTTATGACTTATTAAATTTATAAAGATGTCACGACGTTCTTACGAAAAGTTACTATTTATAGAAAGTTTTCATTTTAGGACGGTTTTAATTTCTGGACGTTAATAGCATCCCATAATTTAATCGTTTCTATATCTCCAAAAACGTACTATTGAAACCCTATCGTCTAACCAAAACACTTAGCTTGCTAAATATATATATAAAATGTTGCTATATTTAGAAATGACCAACGGCAACGACTTATCATTTTTAGAAAAATTCCTAAACCTTCGTTTTGATATTAAGAAGCTCCACAAATATTTTCAAAAACTTTCGACACTTAATAAACTTTTAGAAACATTTTTAAACATCCGTTTACCCTCATTTAAAACTCGGACCAACAACTATATTTTTATAAATCACCCATGGACTTGACCATAATGCCACAATATTTTCCAAACTATTCAAAATTCTTTTACGCCAAAGCCAATCAACAAAATTCACTATAATTCAAGCCTATCCTTATCGCCATCTTTGTTGTAACACCCAAATCTCACAACCTCTTAACAAGAACAATTTGTATATCCGAAATCATCGAAAATCTTTATTAAAATCTTTATTCATTTTAATAAATTGAAAGTCATAGCACAAACATATGGAGTTGTGAATCAAAAGTATGTGAATACACAGCAACAATAACTATAACAAACGGTGATGGGATGTGAAGAGTGAGGGTATTTTGAGAAACAATATCCACAGAATAAAAGTCAACAATTTGGAGGAGCTCGCGGGAGAGCTCAAGTGATACGTGAAGAATTATCGTACTCAGTCGTTAGTTCGAGGATAAATCAAATCCATTAGCTCAAAACCGCACAAGTCGGTTAACTCCACAAATAGTTCGTGATCGCAAGGTTTCGTAACAGCAAGTGTAAAAATTTTAGGAATGCGATAAGGTAGTTCAAGTGAGGTCTTAAAGTTCTGTTGAATGGTAAGACACGATCGTGTTTCTAGGTCTTTTTAACGGATTCCGGTGATTATTAGTTTCGAGTTCAAACTTATGTCATATCGATAGTGTTCCCAAATCTATAGGTCGTGTGTCAAGTTGTTCTTCTCATAAACTTTCAGTTGGTGGTAGCTAGTCCTTTGGTCTTTCAGTTGATGGTAGCTAGTCCTTAGGTCGATTTTCAAGTAACGCTATATCCTCGTATTTGATCAAAAATATCGTCTATACTAGAAAACGGGTAACGGTTAGCTTGTTAAATTCTCGGCTTGTCGGTGTACGTCCTGAAGGATCCATCAGAGGTTTTGTCGATACGAGGATCTCATAATTCACGTGATTCTATCTCACTAAAAGGTAAGTATATTGAAGAAAATCTTCTAGTTCTATTGGTTATAATCCACTTAAAGTGATATGCTCATTACATTCTAGAACCTTTCAATCCGTAATTTCCATGACTACAGGAAGCATGATTTAGTCTCTCGGCTAAGGGTATGGTGTTTCTATATACCAAGGTTAAAGAAATTCTGCTTAGTTGTGATGCTTACAAATACAAATACACGTGACCGACATGACTCATGAATACGCACGCAAAATATTAATAAAATACAAGTACAATATAATCTCGTTAACAATGCAGAGGAAAGGAAGAAAATAGAAATGGAAGGTAAGGGTAATTTGACAAGAATTTATAGTGACTACTCCCAGCATAGCATGGTCCTTCCTGAATTATCCATAGTTGATCAGGCTATGCATAATTTAGGAACTAACGATGAAATGCTCTTTTCGTCAAACTAATGTTATAAAAAAATCTTATACGGTATAAACGATATAGTTTATGAGGTAGCAAAGTAGTTTGTGGTAATGAAAACAGGGTTGTTTATATAACGACGCAAGATATCTTGTAAGATAATGAGAAATGTTTTATGAGGCGAAAACAAAAATAGTTTACAAGAACGTTACGTGACGGTTTATAATGTAATAGTAACAAATGGTTTACGAGTTGACGACCCAACAATTTATAAAGTAGCAACGTAATGGTTTATAAAAGACAGGAAGTAGTTCATAAGATGTTGACGACATACTTCATAATTTGACAGCGAAATAGTTTATAAATGATAACGAAATAATTCACGAGGTGACACGAAAATAGTTTGTAAGATAACTGCAAAATAATTTATAATAGGGTAGCAAAAGAGTTTATAATTAACCGTAAAATAGGTTATAAAATGAAAACGAGTTAGTTCATTAATCGATAGTTAGATAAGTTATGAGGTAATAGTAGGGTAATTATAAAATGTTGACAAGACGGTTTATGGAATGATATCAAAATAGTTTATAAGGTGTTAAAATAAGCAAGAAGCTATTAGCAAAAGGTTTGTAAACTGGTGGTAAAATAGTTCATAACGCGATAACTAGGTTTATAAGACGACACTAAAATAGTTCATAGGATACTAGCCCCTTGGTTAATAACAGTAAGACAGTTTACATAAATATAATGAGATGGGTGGTAAGACAGTAAAGGAGTAGCTTACTTATATTTACTAGAGAATTAAAGTGTAACTGACAAAATCATCATGACACGAATTGAAGAAATGATTTAGGAAAATCCACACAATACATGAAATTCACAGGTAAGTACTTGTGCAAAACTCTTAGAGATTACTGTCTAAGTCTACTTAGGTTTTATTAGATGAGGGAAAAATCTCTCCCTAAACATCAACATTATCTTTGACGGTGTTAGAGCTCCAACAAGTTTTAACCTCCTAAATACGGTTCACACGGTTCAGATTTCTAATTTGCCAATTAGGCCTTAGTTGAATATCGAAACGGGTGTCCTACAATTCCTACTCACACAGCTAACAGTCTTGTAGTTATTGCACTTCACAGTGCATGGTCCAGTGTGATGCAACTTTCGTTTGTTGTGGAAGGGGAATTTTTGCTACTTATGTGACATTGAAATTTGGTTTAGCAATGTAAGCTCTCAAGGCCTTTTGTCATTTATTTTGTTGTTGTCATTCCTTACTACCTTGGTTTCCTAGCGTACGACCTAATCTATTTAGTCGCGAGCCATGTGGATTCTTACCTAATAGTCAGGATTTGCTTCGCTAGGCATTAGCAATTCGTTGGGTTACAACTCACTAGATTATCGTGGAACACTCATTCCTTGTCTTGTCGTCAGGTATTTCTTTAATATTCGGAATGGGGGTAATGGAAATGAATAAGTCGAATAAATGGTTAAGTATAGACTAATATCAAAGCAATACGCGTACTCACAAAAATCTTCAAGGTGGGCTGATGAAAATTACGATGGCAGACACTCTAATAAGTACTGGTCGAGTGTTTAAAACTCGTCTTCGGAGACGGGGAGAAACAATTAGGGAAGATCGGACATAGAGTTCAAAATAGCTGATGAGTATACGGTTAAAGTAAGTAAGATTAAGATCTTTTATGAACGAGTTTAAATTGCAATTACCATATTAAAACCCCAGTTACAAGTCCCGCCTCATACTAAGAACTTGTGAAACTTTTGATTCATACATAATTCCTTTTAAACATTACGTGTCGGTTTCAGTAACTACGATATTGTATTAAGGTTATGAATAATAAGTTCAAGAACATTGCATCGCTCACAATGTCTAAGACAATTTTTGAGACCTTGTGTCATCCATAATGTCTTAGAAAGGTTTAAATATATCTATATATATAGACACTTCCATATAAGTAAATAGAGGAATAAACGTAAGGCGAACGTAAACCGCGGAGAAGAGATAACCGCAAAGAAAAGATAACCTCAGAGAAAAGATAACCGCAGAGAAAAGATAATCGCAGAGAAAAGATAAGCGTAAGCTCATAGCAAAAACACGTATAAGGCACACATAAAAGCACGTAAGGATCACATACTGGTTATAGACCATACCTAGATATTCTACCTAGATATTCTACCTGGTTCTCTATAACCTTGGCTCTGATACCAATCTGTCACACCCCCAGACGGGGCATGGACGGAATACGTATCCGAGGGTGTGACGTCATAACAATCCAAACACAAGGCACGAGAGAACGACCACTAATGGACGTTTTGAAAATCATAACTCGTTGACATTGTTAAATTAGATAAGTTTTTCATGTTTAAAAGATATTAAACATTGGCGGAAGGCATAAGTAAAATGTAGCGGAAAGCTTTAATTGGTTTTCAAAATGGACAACAAGTATGATATTTGATATGTCTTGAAAGAGCATCATATTGCACGTAGATCTCCACACTAGCACATCATGATAGTCCAAAGCTAAGCACCTGAGGAAAAAAACATGCCTAAATACGGTCAACATAAAGCTTGAGGGAAATCATAGGTTTAAGTAAAACATTTATGTGGAACAAAACGTTTTTGTGATTACAGCTTCACTCAATGTATTACGAAAAAACTTTTATGAGCTGAACACGTTCAACCAAAGTAGTGTGGACAAAAGTTTACAGTACGCACGTGAAGTTATAGGTGATTATTAACTTCACATACAAAGCACATGCGACTATTATAACGGATACAATATCGCATGAAAAGTGTATACTGTTGCGCTAAGCTCATGACACTGAAGCTAATAATCAACAGGGCATGCTTCTTCCTTTTAGTATTCCTGCCCTAAACCGGTGTCCCAAACCAAAGACCACCATAATGTACAATCGACATGACATATATCCGTTTGTTCTTCGTTAAGTGGAACCAAAGCGGATAGGGATAATTAGTCCCAATAGATCTATTTATTCACTCGCGCTCCCTCAACCGGTCCTCCGGTCGAGACTTAACAGTTCATGATTAATTAGGGAAGTAGTTTCGTGGTTTGTTAAGCTAATTAGGCAACACGAAATAGGAATGGTAACTGAAAACACGTGTGTCCAATGAGAATATCCATTATTATTCATAACAACTTTAAGTACTTAACCCCATAGTAGAAGAGTAGTGATTCAATCAAGTAATCTGGTTTGTAATTAGTGTGTTAAACGAGTTTGAAATTCAGGTAACGTAAAACATGTTTATAATCGAGCCATGTTTCTCACTCCAAAAAGTTAATAATAACATTTTTCAAACGAGTAAAATGTGGGGCTATGAACTCACCTTGATGTTGCAGAGCAATCTAGCAGCAAAATGCAGATTATTACACAGCACAAACGGAGACGGAAACGGCTTGGCCAAGAAGTTGCGGCTTAACTTAACGCTAAATCCCACTAGTTTATGGATGATGATTTTGGGTTTACCGATGGATGAGTACATCAACGCGGACTAGTTGATATATGGATTTTGGATTTCAAGTAGGATGTGTTTGGTGTTGGTTTAACATAAAATAAATCGAAATAAAAAACACGCAAAAATATGTAATTTATTTCGTTTGTAATATTACCCTATGAAAATGAACCAATTTATATAATTCAAATGGTGATGTACATAAAGACAAACGTTTAAAAGGAAAAGTCGTAGTATATAATACTTACAAGTATTATATAAGAACCGTGGTTAAAAATAATGGTAATAATATAATTCGACGCGTTTTCAAAAGTGACCAATTAAATTAATAAAAAGTTATTGCGTAAAAGTAAATACACGTTTTAAAGTTACGAGTATCGATAATGATGTTTTTAAAGGAATTACAAAGTTTTAGTTGGGAATTATAAAATATTATTTTATAACATTTAGTATTTTGTTACGCGTTTTAAACTAAACTAGTTATCTTGTTTATAAAAGTATAGTTTTAGTTTATTACCGATTTATTGTAAAATCATAATTTAAAATCTTAAAACTATATAACTTTGTCATTTTATCGGGTTTCTAAAATAGTATAAACTTTAATGGAAATTTACTAAGTATAAAGATTTTTAGAAATTTTTGGCATGACTTTGCCGTTTGTAGGACGTTTCCATTTTTATAAAACTCAATGTTTTACCACTTAAATCACCCCAATATCCGCATGGTTCAATTGTATTTTTAAATAGACTAGTTAATAGATTTTATATAGTAAACCAAACACATCCCGAAAGCTGTTAACACTTAACCAACACTCCCGTAAGGGCTGTTGTTCCAAACGCAACCCTTATGGGTCGTAATGACAGCGAAACAACACTCACTACAGCTGTAAAACTCATATCCAAACGCACCCTTATGGTTTAATAAAACAAACGCACCCTCTAGTGACTTTTCTATCTGAACCAAACGCACCCTTTTTAGTAAGACCAAACACACCCTACTTGGCTGTTTTACAGCCAACCAAACGCACCCTTGTGGTTCGTTAACCACAGACCCAAACACCCCTAGTGGTTGCTAAACGCAGATCCAAACACCCCTATATACTTCTAATATACCAAACGCACCTTATGGTGCGTCGCTTAACAACCAAACGCACCCTAATGTTGTTTAACCACGACACAAACACACCCCTTAGGCTGTTACTACAGCCAAACGCCCTAAGTGGGCTGTTAAAACGCGGAAACAAACACCCCTTAGGGGCTGTCCCGACCAACCAAACGCACCCTACGGTGTAAAACAACATAAGCAAACACCCCTTTAAAATTTTACTAGTTTTTACAAAATCATAACCAACCAACTCGAATAAATAATAAAAAGAAATGTATAAAAAGAGAGGTGCGGGTGGCAGTGGTACGCGGCTGCTGCTAAACCCCAAACGCACCCTTTGGGTGTTATTAAAAACCACACGCACCCTATGGTGCGGCGGCTGTGGGGGAGGGCAGCGAGGTGGTGAAGATGGTGAGGGTAGTGGTGGCTGGTGGAGTTTGAAGGTGGTGGCGGTGGTGTTGGCTGCAGCAGGAGTGGCGGTGGAGGGAGATGGTGATGTTAATGGTGGCGTGAGTGATGTTGGCTATGGTGTCGATGGCGTACGGGGTAGAGGTGGATGGCGAAAGTGGCGGCTGGTGGTGGGTTGGCCGGAATCCGGTCGGGTATGCCGGGGCGGCGCCGGAAATGTTAGAGAGGGAGGAGAGGGAAGTGTGTGTATGTGTTAGGGTTTATAAAGAAAAATGAATGGAAATGATATATATTATATATATATATATAATAAAAGTTTTAAATTTTTTTGAATAGTTGTTAATAGTTGAGGGTTAACTTTGTAAATATTTCACAGGGACCTAACGTGTAACTTTTGTTAATTATTGATTCGGGACTCGTTTGGGGTACTTAACGGAGGAAATAAAATGCGAAACGTGCGCCATTGTTTTTCAAATAATTTTTCTGTTATAAAAATGCTGTATTTATTGACTTTATTATTTTATAAATGTTTTTATAAGACTTATTTAAAAATCATTATTATTTATTTGGTACCATTTGGTCTCACGGGTAACCTTTGTCCGTAAAATTTAAAACTTTAATTTGAACATTCGTGTTTTAAAATAACCGCTTTTGAATAAAAATTAAATAATTTATTAAATATTTTTATTAAATAAAAAGTGATAATTAAATATAAATTTAATTATTTTTGGGTCGGTACGATGGTGGCGTTCAAAATTTGCGAAGGGTGATTTCTGCATTTTCTGCTTGGTTTCAAGCTCGGGCAAACATATAAAGTTGTCCGCGAATGTCGTTTTATGTCAAACGCTAAGTATACTCATACATAATATTCATTTGTGGGGGTCGTTTTTGATAAATCAATTTGAGAATAAAATTTATTCTGAATGCTTTACGTGAATTAAGGCAGCTATTGTTACTGATAATATGTTGCAGTAGACTTTCAGGACCCAAACAATATTCTATGTTGGGAGAAGGGTGAGGGGTGGCTCATGAAACATGGTTCGCTGCTCTTAAGGTACCTTTTTTTCCCTTCGTATCGTATCAATAATATATGAATTTTCCGATAACCATTGGTTCGGAATTTTTCCATTGGTAAATTCTATGACATAAGTTTTAACAGTCATTTAGATTACTCGCCGCTTAATATGGTTCACACTCAAATGTGTATGCCAGTGAGTTGAGTTTCTTTGCACTATATGTTGTAGACATTTTTTAGATTTCCATTTGGGTTCAGGTTTAGTGCCATTGTTGATGCTTAGTTGAGAAACTTTAAACTTTTTGTTTTTTGTTCTTGACCGGATGAAAACTTTTTTCCATGAGCTCTTGAGTAGTTACATTAGTCTTGGCCCAAAAGGCAAAAATCTTGAGAAATGTATCACTGATTATGATGATCAATATCATCAGATAATGCATTGATTATTAGGTTATTCTTATTAAAAGGCAATGCCAAACACCCCCTAATTAGCTGAGACTGCAAGTTAGATAATGCAGGGATTATTAGGTTCAGTCTCATCATTTAATCTTTGTCCATTGTTCGTTTTATTTTACTACACGGTAGGCTGAGAGCAAGTCTTTTTGCTAGCTGTTGGAGGATAAACTTCTCGGCCACCATAGTGTAGATTGATGAACTTAAGTTGCTTGGTTGCTTTTTTGATGATGATTCTGTGTATTTATTAGGGTGTCTATAGTTATGTTAGTTAGGTTAGTTAAATAGTAGGAAATGAAGTTAAATTTGTGCCTAGGAAGTAATGAGTTGAGCGTGATTTTGGTGTGCCGACAAATATATGATTAATTCGTAGCGAGAATTGGGGATTTTGTTTTGTTTTGTGGTTAGGTTGATTAAATAGTAGGAAATGAATTTATATTTGTGTTTTCGGCATGTCGTCAAGTATGTGATAATCTTGCAGCGGGAAAATCTGATTTAATTGTGTTACATTATATGTTTATGGAGCCTGCTTAATATGGAAGTTGTATGCTCTCTATAACTGATGTCAAATCGGATGCGTGTAAGATGTGGAAGTGATATTGGTTTATATGTGTAGTTTTAGGAAGTTTTTATTGTAGATTTGATACTTGATTTGTTATAAGAGAAAAGTTCATTTGCATACCAGTTTCTCCTCACATACCAAGGGACAAATCTCCACCATCCATTTGAGTTTGATCTAATGGTGAGGATTAATCTAAGATTTAACTTTATTTAATGGATAAGATTAAACCTTAAAAAACATCCACAACCACCTATCTTTACCTTTGTGTTATTTTAATTAAATCACACTTGCACCCTTTTTTTTAAAATCACATATCACAAAAAAACTCGTTAAAACGTCAAGATTTTTAAATTACACCCTAGTGACGAGAAATTTAATTACCTTTTAAATTGAGGGGCACTGTTCATATACTTTCGACAAACTTTTTTTATTTATTTTTTATTTTTTTTTGTTTTTTCTGCGTGCAGTATTTTGTTTAATATTCACTTGTGATATTCACTTATCTGTAAGTTATAAACAGCTTCAATGCTTCGTAAAACGGGTATAAATATTTGTGTGGAACTCCAACTGATTCATCGTTTTTGGCATTTAAAAGTACATATCCTTAGCTTTCTAACCATTTATCATACATAATTTTTGGACCTCCAAATCAAAATAGTTTATTTATAGAAGTTGATGAATATCGAAGAATTTTATTTTTTTATCATCAACCCGCTTGAAGAAAAAAAATTGCACATGTGATATTAACATATTTTGTCGTTCGAAAACTCACATGGATGTCATGTAATGACTTAAGTATTTGTGTAAAAAATTAAATGATTCATTCATGTTTGACATAAAAATAAATTCTTTACCATTCTAACACATTTATCAACATTAATTTGTGAAATTAAATTAAAAAACACATACATACTATGTTTTTAACCTTTTTAATTCATACTAACAGTATAATATCACAAGTGATAAATAACGTTGATTACATGTTAAGATTTTCAAAAATAATTCACAATTAGTGTCACATTATATTGCTTTATCACAGTGATATTAATTATTTGTGAAATACCATAAACTAATGTCACATTATATTACTTTATCACATGAGATTTTATTATATATTATTTATCACCGGTGATACTACAATGTCAGGGGTAATAATTGTTAAGCTACGAGTGAATCTTAGTTTATAAAGGTATTGGTATAGGTTTTAGTGGTTAGGGTTTTAGGGGTTTTGGTATATAGTTTAGTGGTTAGGGGTTTAAGGTTTAGGGTATAAATTTTAAAGTTTATGTATATATATCACTTGTGATATTACACATAGTGGTTAGAGGTTTATGTTTTTGGTAGTGAGGGTAGTCGCTCAGGGTGTTTAGTGTTTTTGGTATAGATTCTTAAAGTTTATGTATATACCAACTTGTGATATTATACTGAGTGTTTATGGATTTAAGGTTTTTGCATCGGGTTAGTGGTTAGGGGTTTAGGGTTTAGGTTTAGTTTACTGGTTTAGGGATGAGGTTGAAGGTTTTTGGCACATGGTTTAATGGTTAGTTGATTTTAGGGTTTTGATATATGGTTTCGTGCTAGGGGTTTAGGGTTTTGGTATTTGGTTTAGTGTTAGGTGTTTGGGTTTATGGTACTTGGTTTAGTGGTAAGGGTTTAGGTTTTGGGTATAACAATTTAATGGTTAGGGGTTTAGGTTTTTTAGTATAGGTTTTAAAGTTATATATATTTCACTTGTGTTTGATATTATAAATAATGATTGGGGTTTAGGGGTTTTGTGGTTAAGGTTAGTGATTATGAGTTTTGGGTTTCTTGGTATACTGGTTAGTGGTTAGGGTTTAGGATATTTGGTATAGTTTTTAAAGTTTACTGATATATCACTTGTGATTTTATTAACCCCTTAGTAATTAGAGGTTTAGAGTTTTGGTTTAGGGTTTGTCGGTTAGGTGTTTGGTTCTGTATAGATTTTAAAGTTATGTATATATTATGTGATTTTATATCTAGTAGTTAGCGGGTTTAACGTTTTGGTATATGGTTTAGTGGTTAAGAGGTTAAGGGATTTTGGTATTTTTTATAGTTTATGTTTATATCACTTGTGATATTATACCTAGTGGTTAGGGGTTTAGGTATAGATTTTAAACTTTATGTATATATATAATACTTGTGATAATATACCTAGTGGTTAGGGGTTTAAGGTTTTTAGTGTACGGTTTAGTGGTTAGGGGTTTAGGGTTTTTGGTATATATTCTAAAGTTTTTGTATATATCATTTGTGATATTATACCTTGTAGTTAGTGGTTTAATGGTTTTGCTATAGTTTAGTGGTTAAGGGTTTAGAGGGTTTTTGGCATTTTTTAAAGGTTATTTATATATCACTTTGTGATATTATACCTAGTGGTTAGGGGTTTAGGGTTTTTGGTATATTGTTTAGTGGTTAGGGGTTTTTGGTATAGTGTTTGTGTTTTTTTAGTTAGGGAGGGTTTTAGTTTTTTGGTATAGGGGTTTTAGGGTTTATGGTATGAAGTTTAGTGTATCGCGGTTTAGGGTTTTTTTGTATAAGGTTTGGTGGTTAGGGTTTAGGGTTTTTTTTTTTATTTGGTATAGGTTTAAAGTTTATATATATACCACATGTGATATTATACCTAGTGGTTTGAGGTTTAGTTTTTTGGTATAAGGTCTAGGGTTTTGAGTATTATTTTAAGTTTATGTATTTATCATTTGTGATATTATTACTAGTAGTTAGTGGGTGGGGGGATTTACATTTTTGGTATAGGTTTAGTGGTTAGGGGTTTAGAGTTTTTCGCCATATATTTTAAAGTTTATGTATATATCATTTGTGATATTATTCCTAGTGGTTAGGGGTTTAGGATTTTTGGTAAAGGGTTTAGTCGTTAGGGGTTTAGGGTTTTTGGTATAGATTTTAAAGTTTATTTATATATATCACTTGTGATATCATACCTAGTGATTAGGGGTTTAGGGTTTTGGTATATGGTTAGTGATTAGGTGTTAGAGTTTTGTTATAGTTTTAAGGTTTATGTATATACACTTGAGATATTATACCTTGTGGTATGGGTTAGGGGTTTTGGTACTAGGGTTAGTGGTTAGTTTCAATGGTTAGGGTTTTAAGGTTTTTTGGCATAATAGAGTGATAGATAACGTAGAATACGGAAGAAACCATCTGAAGACGACAAAAACATGACGAAAACGGACGGAAAATAGACAAAAATGTGCTTAAAACGACAAAAACCGGGACGAAAAACCGTAAGAAAAACAAGACTGAAACATATGAAAACGGATGATACGTCTGAAAACGACCGAAACGAGGAGAATCTTTTTTTTTTTATGAATACGGACTATCGAAAACGGATCGATAAACGTGCGAAAACAAAAAAGAAAAGTGCGAAACGATGAAAACGTGTGGTAACGTGCCGTGAACTGACGAAACATTTAAAAACTGACGAAAACATGTGAAATCGTAAGAAAACAGTGCGAAAGTGAGAAAGCGTGCGGATAGGGCGAAAAGCATAGGAAAATTCTCTTAAAATTTTTTTTTTTTTAAATTTTAGGGCGAATGCGTATCGAAAAACGGGATAGCGTGCGAAAGCTGACGAAAACGCGCGAGAGCTTGCGAAAACGCGCGAGAGCTGGCATAAACGCGCGAGAGTTGGCGAAAACGCGCGAGAGCTGACGAAAACGCGGGAAAGCTGACGAAAACGCGGGAAAGCCTACGAAAATGCGCGAATGCGGACGAAAGCGTGCGAAAACGTAAGAAAACGTGCGAAAACGTAAGAAAACGTGCGAAAACGGACGAAAACGTGCGAAATCGGACGAAAACGTATGTAAATGTAAAAAACGTGCGAAAACGTAAGAAAATGTCAAAAAAACGTAAAAAACAGACAAAAACGTAAAAAACGGAGGAAACGTAAAAAAAGATGAAAAATGAAAAAAAGACGAAAACGTAAAATAACTGACGAAAACGTTAAAAACGGATGAAAACGTAAAAAACGGACGAAAACGTAAAAAACAGACAAAAACGTAAAATAACTGACGAAAACGTTAAAAAACGGACGAAAACGTAAAAAAATGGACGGAAACGTAAAAAAACAAACGAAAACGTAAAAAAGGCGAAAACGTAAAAAAAACAGACGAAAACATAAAAAAAACAGACGAAAACATTAAAAAAAATGTAAAAAATTACACGAACACGTAAAAAACTGATGAAAACGTAAAAAACAGACGAAAACGTAAAAAAAAGGACGAAACGTAAAAAAAACTGACAAAAACTTAAAAAACGGATGAAACGTAAAAAAGACGAAAACGTGAAATAACTGACGAAAACGTTAAAAAAACGGACGAAAACGTAAAAAACTGGCGAAGACGTAAAATAACGGATGAAACGTAAAAAAACAGACGAAAACGTAAAAAAACAGACGAAAACGTAAAATAACTGACGAAAACGTAAAAAAACGAACGAAAACGTAAAAAAACAGACGAAAACGTAAAATAACTGACGAAAACGTTAAAAAATGGACGAAAATGTAAAAAATGGACGAAAACGTAAAAAACAAACAAAAACGTAAAAAATAAGACGAAAAAATAAAAAAAACCGAAAACGTAAAAAAAACAGACGAAAACATAAAAAAAACGGACGAAAATGTAAAAAATTAGACGAACACGTAAAAAACTGACGAAAACGTAAAAAAACGAACGAAACCTAAAAAACCCGACGAAAACGTAAAAAACTAACTAAAACGTAAAAAAACGGATGAAACGTATAAAAAAGACAAAAACGCGAAATAACTGACGAAAACGTTAAAAAAAAGACGAAAACGTAAAATAACTGACGAAAACGTAAAAAAACGAACGAAACGTAAAATAACTGACGAAAACGTAAAAAAACGGATGAAACGTATAAAAAAGACAAAAACGCGAAATAACTGACGAAAACGTTTAAAAAATGGACGAAAACGTAAAAAAAACTGACGAAAACGTAAAATAACGGAGGAAATGTAAAAAAAAAGAAAACGTAAAAAAAAGACGAAAACGTAAAATAACTGACGAAAACGTTAAAAAACGGATCGAAAACCGTAAAAACGGACGAGGGAATACGTAAAAAAACGGTCGAAACTTTTAAAACGTTATTAAAAGAACGTAAAAATACGTACAAAATGTCAAAAAAAATCAATTAATTGCAATTTGGGCAAGATTTGCCAACACTACAAATAATGAGGGAGTGGTAGTGTGAGTTTTAGTAAATTTACACTTTTGGTCCCTCCATGTTTTTTTTAATCTTAAATCATGTCTTTTTAATCTAATGAAATGGATGGTCAAGATTTGTCCTTTGGTATGCAGGGAGAAACTAGTATGCAAAATAACTCACCTCTTTATGAATTTCACGATATACTATACTTAAGTTGTGAAAACTTTTGCCTAGCTGTTTCACTACTCATCTTAGTTTAAACGTTGTACATTGTAACTCGGTTTTGTTTTTATGCAAACGTGTGTAATGACTACAAGTTTAAGGCATCATACTAAGATGTTAAATTAAAATTTTGGAAAAGTCTACATAACTTAACAACTTTAAGAGTAACAACTCTTAAAAAATTGGTGGAAGTATCTTAAATCATTTGCACTAGAATTGTGTGGAATATTATTTGTTTAGCCATTAGATTGTGAGTTTTTTAGAGATAGATTATTAGCCATTAGATTAAACTAATATTAGTCATCCATTTAAAAGGTGGATGCATATACAAGCATAGGCGTTATTTGACAACCATTTTAAAATTGTGTCAATGGTGTCGAATAATTTCTCAACCTAAACAATGTGTGCGATTCTATTATATATTTGCTCTCTTCAGAGAAAATTAGAATACGTTACACAAAAATAAGGAGTAAATTAACCCCATACTAATTGCTAAGGTGTAATCGTGTAAGATTAATTTTTTGGCTTAGACCCATCTTGTAGATGTTACAAGAGGTACAAAAGTCTTATTCTATGGCACCTCTTAAATAATCCAACCTCTCTCTATATAAGCCACAACTATTGAGCTTAAAAAAACCCTTTCATATGAGCTCATAAGCCTAAGGTTAAAAGCTTACCCAAACACTTGTGTTGGCTTATTCTAGTTATATCAAGTGGTTATGATTTCTAACCCAGCTTAAGCTCACCCAAACGTTTCGTTATGATTTTTTTTATCCCATTAGGCAATTAAAGTATATGAAATAAAATGGGTTTTCATGTATAATGAAGCTCGCTACAAATATTTAAAAATATCAAAAATCCAAAAACTTCTAATCATTGTGTTCATGTTATATCATTTTATGCTGGGAACTAAGCAATCCCAAATAGCACCTAAATAATAATCAATCCCAAGTAGTTCTTGAAAACTTGGAAATTTCAAAAGTGTCTAATTCTTCCTCTAAATGATATACGGATTTTTTTAATTCATAAATCTATATGAGAGATTCAATGGGTTTAAGGTATTTCATTTCAAAAGCAGAAATATGTGTTCTTTTATATTTTATCTAAAGCGGGTAACTTCAATTTCACGAATGTAGCTCTTAATGCATTAGGACTCCTAAAAAGAAACCTTGAAATCTCTACTGGACTTTGAAAGCATGAGCATGCGCTACATTTTACAACTGATAAGGTATATCACTTTACTTCATGGGTATTGAATTTTTGTTGTTTAGGGGTTTTTAATTTGGGTAGCTATATCACTAGTAATTCTATCCGCTTGCTCAATTCGAATGATGTGGCTACATATGGGAATATCTGAGGTAAAAACATCGAATAATTGTAGCTATATCATAAATGGTCCGCCAAGTTATAGCATCTTCAATTACTAAAAGATTCTTTATAATTATTTATATTTACTTCTATTTTTAGCGATTATAAGTTGATTTAAAACATTGAGCAAAACCTATTGGATTTCTCCGTATTAATACTGAAATCAAACTGCTGAGTTGAAGGCCGCTCTATCCTGAAAAGTCTTTTGCAATGATTTTAAATCGAGTGTGTTTTTGATGAGCCAAAGTTTGAGTAAAAAAATGGTATTTCAAAAATAAAAACCTTTTAAAAGTTCACACTGGATATTGTTGTTATTACTTATCAAATGGGTACTACAAGTGAGTACTCATATTATCGTGTACTGGTTAATTTGTGAAAGTAGCATATGCCTATAATTTATTTTGGTATCTTTCAGTTTTTTCTAAGGAAAACTTACTTACTAAATAGCAACTACTTTGTCACTTTCTAAAGTTTGATAATGAATATATTTTTTAAAAGTTATCAGCATAAGAAGCTTCTTGGTTGAGTTGCATTGGTTGATTTGCAAGTATAAGTAGCTTATAACCTTTCAAGATTTACCACCAAGTTCAAATCACACTTCCCTATTTTTATCATCTTTTTAAGTTTCTTAAAGCAACTTTAGTGCCATCTTAACTGATCAAATAAGAGGCCTTCAATGTCGTTTACAAAAATCGGGTTGAAGCTTTAACTGTCTTGAGGGAATGCTTCATTGTTAGAGGCGTAGATTGGCAAGATCATTTAGGTTTAATACCTGTCACAATTGATACGTTGTTGCTTGCAGTGTATTACAGGAAAAATCATGCTGATAATGATGAAATGGCTCTCAATCGTTTGGGATTTTTCATTGTGTTGGTAGAAACACATTCATGATTCTTTAATTTGGATGTGGGTGCACTCATATGTATATTTTTACAGATATTTAAAGATGGAAGTGCGATTTGGATGACAAGAATACACACAGGCAGAGTTTTAAACAACATGGCCATTTCAAGAAATCAAGCAGACCTCAAACGATTCTTGTTTAAACTTAGTGTCGGGCTCCTAAAAGATCAAGACCAATTTGAGAGTGTCGTAGCAGGACATGGTGTTTTGGGGATAATTGTTGAAAATTTAAGCGAGGGTATGGCCAAATACTTCGTTAAAATGATCCAGGAATCTCTGATAGACGAAGACCGGAAGCATCTTACCTTTTATTATGCAAGTCTTAATTGTTATCCAATGAATTAGAGTAGGATAATTTGACAAATAAATAATAAATATTTAAAGATAAAGTTAAAGAAATCGGATGTATATTGTTGCGTAAATTATGATCTCGCCAGTCGCCACAACGCAGAGATAAATCATCAATGCCACTCATTTTGTACTATTCACTTTCACTTTTAAATCATATGTTTTCTACGTTAATTTGCTATATATTGTAGGTGTGGAAATCTGTATGCGTTCTCATTAAACATTCGATACAATATAAAGGAATACAAGGATGAACTATCCACAGAACCCTTTGTGCCTAAACCATTGGCTTTGTTGCCAATATTTTGAAATCCCTTTTAATGTGACCAGTATTGCCACATTTCCAACAAGTAGGTTTTGCCTTCTTGTTAGGATCAGCCCTTGTGTTATCATGATGTTTACGTTTACCCTTGTTGTCATTGTACCCAGAGGAGTTATTATGCTCCACCATATTGACAACCGAAGGACCAGTAACATTGTTGCCTTTTGGCTCGTCACTATCCTGCACCTTGAGGGACTCCTCAATGCGCAGATGACTGCCAACTCAACAAGAGTTAACTCCTCCTTGAGATGTTTCAAGGTGTGCTTGAAATCTTTCTAAGAAGAAGGGAGTTTTTAATGATACAAAAGACCTGAATAACCTCATCCATGTTCATCTTATGTTGTGTATACCTTCCAAGTATGCCAAGAAGTTCATTGTATTGTTCCATAACTGGTCCTGAATTAGTCATTTTGTAATTGGTGAAATTACTAACAAGGAACTTCTCACTTGATGCATCCTCAGCCATATATTTGGCCTCAAAGGAATCTCATAGTTCTTTGGAAGATTTAACACTTTGGTAAATATCAAATAAAGGATCAGACATACAATTGATGATTAAACCTCTACAGACATAGTCATCATTGTCCCACTTGGTCCTCTTTCTGAGTTGTTCCACGGTAGCATCATCACCATCTTCAAGAATAGGAGTAGTCAGCACATACACCACACTCATACTAGAGAGCAAGAAGTGTATCTTCTTCTGCCATATTCTAAAGTCCACCCCTTCAAACTTGCTTGGCAAAGTTTGAAGCCATGTGTTTCATAGCAGCAGCAGCCATTGATTATCACAAAAATAATCTTCTTTGATTGTTAATTGTTGGTTGTTGGTAGGCCCAGAACAGGGTGAAGATAATCGATGCCTAGCTAATTACTAATTAAGGTTAATGGATATCACTTGAAGTCGTGTTATCACTTTTCAAAGAAGATTATTCGACCATATGTCTGGGTTACACGAATACCTCCTTGGGATAAAACCAAGTGCTTGTTCTTGTTTTAGGCACAAATCAAGAACCCTTCGCTTCTAAGTGTGTATGTTTTTCTATTGGTGTACCTTTCATGCAAATGTTCATCTCTATTTATAGGGATGCAAACTCTTAATCAAAAGAGTTGTAACTCCTGGTCAAAAGGAGTTATGAGCATCAATTGGCCAATTAATCTCATAACCTCCTCCATAAATGCAGTCGTTACATGACTATACAAAAAGAAAAGAAGGAGGCACAAGATGATGATGAAGATTATGAGATTGAAGAGCCACAAGAAAAAAGTGTAAAAAAGAAAAAAATTGAAAGGCAATTCAAATCATTAAGGGCAAAAACTACAGTTAAACCACTATACGAAGCGACAAAAACTTTAACGCCCGAAAAGAAAAGAAAGATAAGAGAGATGAGGTTTGGAACTTTTTTGGATTTCCTATTTGAGAAGATACCTGGGAAGTTACCATACTTTGTTGTAAAAAATTTAGATACAAAAACAATGAAAGTGACGTTCCCAAGTGGGTCTAAACTAAAAATCACACCAAAAAAGATCTGGGAAGTGCTAGGAGTCCCTGTGGGAAAAAATAAACTCAAGTCTGATTCTTCAAGGGAGTACGATGACGAATTCCTAAAGGCTTTCAAGGAACAGTTTCATGACAAGAAGTACATAACAATAACAGATCTATCCAAGCAGATTCAAAGAACAACAAACACAGACTTCATGTTCCAAATGAATTACCTGATGCTATTCTTAAACTGCATGATCCACTGTGATAATAGCTCAAGGCTGATATACTATGTGATAAAGAACATCAAATCTACAGATATCATTAATGATTTTGACTGGTGCAAGTTCATATGGGATCATATAAAAACAAGCGAGACTAATTGAGACGACAGGACACTAGAAAACTGGTACTATGAGCCAAACACAATTTTAATGGTAAAGTTAAACTTCCCCTTTTTAATATCAAATTAAATAAAAAAATACTGAAATATATTTTAATTCATTGTGTATTTGATTTAATAACAGCTTATTTGCTTGCATTATATAAAAATTGATGGTATGGTGATGATGCAACGTAAATGGCATGCATTAAAAAATTAGACCAGCCAGGATGTTGTGGATAGAGAGAATTTTGAGATATCTAAAGGTCGTATTGGATTGGTGAAAGTTATTGAAAATGATGATAAAGAAGATAACACGCTGAGAAACGAAAACTAAGAGAGGTCAGTTACTTATAAAAAATATCTTTATTAACTCAAAAATACTTGATGTATCACCAGTGATATATCATACAAAGTACTATCTCATATGTTTATAGAGATAGCACTATGTATGATATATCACCAGTGATAAATGCTTATATCACTAATAATATGCTTATAGAGATGGTACCATGCTTATATTTTCTTTGTATAATATATGATAATTAAAGAAAGTAATTTGTAAAAATTAAGTTTTAAAATTTTTTTTAAAAAAATAGGAGAAATGAATATTACCCAATAAAACTTGAATATTTGAATATATACCCAAAGTACAAGTTTTCAATACATGATGTACAATGCAAGTTAAGCATGTTTTGGTTATATATGAAAATATGCAATTTTGTAGATATAGATAGATGCAATTGTCCCCTAAAAAACAGTAATATGTATGATATATCACCAAAGATAATGAATAGAGATACTACTATGTATGATATATCACCAGAGATAAATTCTTATATTGTTTTTTTTTTTATATATTTAAAAAAACAGGCTAGTCTATAAGACAATAGAAGAAAAGTTTCAAAATGTATTGAAAGAGAAAACGGAGCTTGAGCATTTGTTGAAAAGTATAACTGAGATGGAATAGAACTGTGTTCAGATGGAGATGAAAAAGGTTTAATATTATATGTTAAAAAGTTCAAAAAAGAGTTCACAAAAGGTTTCCGTAAAGATGAAGAAAAGATCAGGAACAATTGATTTGGTAATGGGTGATGGTTAATGATGATGGTGCGAAAACAATGAGTGGATGTATGAAGAAGATAATGAAAGCTACTGCAAAAGGGAATAGATGCATGTAAATCAGTAAAAGAAGCTGCAGAAGAAAAAGAAGCCGACAAAGACAGCGAAATGAGACAAGCTCTGAGAAAATAAAGCTGCTGAAAGGAATTTGTTGCAAAGGACAAAGAAGAAGCTGAAAAGATAGCAGCAGCAAAGAAGAAGGAGAAAGCCGAAAAGCTAGCAGCAGCAAAGAAGGAACATGCTAAAAAGCTAGCAGGAGCAAAGAAGAAGGAAGAAGCCAAAAAGCTAGCAGCAGCAAACAAAGAACAAGCTGAAAAGCTAGAAGTTACAAAGAAGAAGGAAGAAGCCGAAAAGCTAGCAGCAACAAAGAAGAAACAAGCTGAAAAGCTAGCAGCTACAAAGAAGAAAGATGAATCTAAAAAGAAAGCAGGAGTTGGAAAGGAAAAGGCTGAAAAGGAAGTTACTTCAAAGAAGAAAGAAGCAGCTGAAAAGAAAGCAGCTGATGAAAAAGAAAAAGCTGAAAAGGAAGCTGCTGCTAAAAAGGAAAAAGCTAAAAAGAAAGCTGGTGCAGAGGAGAAGGAAGAAACTGAAAAGAAAAAATCATTAAAGGAAGCAGCTGAAAAGAAAGATGCTGGCACTGCCCAGACAGGTAAAAAACAAGATACAACATTTTTATTATTATGCAATGATCTATTATCTAAATTGAAAAAATGACGGAACCTAAGAAATCCAGAGGCTACAACAGTTTCTAATACTTTTGAAAGCCCAAAAGTTCAAGAAAAGATTTTTGGAAAAGGTCAAGAAAGTGCGGACAAAAGCAGCAAAGATGAACCAAAAAACAAAGGAAAAAGGATAACAAAACCATCAATTTATTTGAAATCACCATTCATGAATAAGATGGTAAAAACACAAGAAAAATTAGATAAAGATGAAATTCTTTGTGCTAGAAGCATATTCTGCATGCAAGGAGATATCAGGTAAAAAGCTTACTATTTATTGATTTTTTTAAATATATGCTACCTGTCGCTCATAAAAGTAATTTTAAAAAAAATAACAAATGATAGGCAAAATCACAAGAGAATATAGACAATCATTAAAATTGTTGATATAAAATATAAAACGTAATCATATCGGATTCTTTTTTGCAGTGAAGTTGTATTTGATGACGGGAAAGGAACAATTGCCAACAGAAAAGAAATACAGTCACTTGTAACTGGTATTATGATCCAAAAACAGATAATCGACACTTTTGTTACAGTGTTAAATTACGAAAAAAGGATCAGATCTGGTGGAAAGGATAAGAGGAAGCATTACTTTCCTACCAATGTTGTGGTAAGTTTGTTTTAGTTTTGAAATATAATAGAAAAAATAAATCCAAGTTTTCTGTTTTAAATAACAAAAAATTTAATCCTTTTTTTTGTTTAACATATTGTCATAAAACAGACAGCGCATTTGTTGAACAAAGAAAAAGATGAAGCAAAGGAGTATGTGTCTTTTAAAAATATGATCAACAATCAAATGAATACTCCAGAATCAAAAAAGAAGATGAAAGACGTAAGCTATGCATTCTTCCCGGTAGTTGCTGAGGGTCAATATTATGTCATAGTTTTCAACCTTTTGAAAGCTAATGCAGAAATATTAGACAATGAAAAAGATTACGATTACAATAAGTACCAAGAGGTCTTTGATTCAGTGGTAAGCAATTTCTGAATACATATTGATATTGTTATTTAATATATAAAGTAATATCCCAAGAGATAATATATAGTATTAATGTTTTTTGCAGAAAGCTTTATTCCTCAAATACTTGAAAAAACATCAGCATCTATGTGTCGACAAACTCACAAAAGAAAAACCTGCCAAAGTCTTGAAATTGAAGTGGAGAACTGAGAAAAACAAAATCGACAGCGGCTTATATACAATGATGCACATGGAATTGTATCGAAAAGAGTCAGCAACAAAATAGAAGACTGACATTGTTGAGGAAAAAAACAGAGACTACCTTACACAAATGACAATCATCAGTAAACCCTAGTTAGGGTTCTAACCAAATTCTGTAGAACCGAAATTCAAGAAAACCGAAACCCTAAAGGTTTCAAACCGTTGTCACTCTAGGAGAACTAGTAAAGCGAACTTATGAACTTTCTAGGATCGATGTCAAGCTATGTGGGATATCAAATCGCACTAAAAACCCTTTTAGGGTTTAACTGAAATCGAAACAAGAAGGAAACAAGAACCGAAAATCACCAAAACCATTTAGGGTTTTGTTTCCTTTGTTTGGAAGTAGGGAGGAAAAACCGAAACTCTTTTTAGGTTTTAAGGGTTATGAAACGTATCAATGAGCTACGATATGAGGGTTTATATAGGCCCTCAATCTCATTCCTTGTAGAACATGGAAAGTTCAATGTTTCCTTTTCCTCCCTATCCTAAATCGACACAAACACTCCCTCTCATAACCACATATGGCCGGCTAATCACAAGGCACCATACGGTTTGTGTTTTGTTCAATTTAGTCCCTCGGTTTACTTTTAAACATCGTGAAATATATAAAACGCATTCTAAGTCTCTTAACGTGTGTGCCCCGAATAGGCTCACGTATTTCTAATCGTATAACACGGATATCCAACTACCACATTCCAACAGGGGGCTCAACATCCACTAGTCACCCTACTAGCTCCGCCTCTGCAGAGATGGATTGGTGTCATTAATTACGTTTTAAGACGAAAAGTGCAGTTGTGTGTAAACCACAAAGACGATCTATATATAATTAACTCTGAATTTAATACATTTTAATCATTGTTACCGGTACAATGTGAATTATGTGAAAAAGGCATTTTGAGACGATAAAATCAATTTTATTTTACATTGTGTGGGAGTGTATACTGAATAACACCAAATCATCAAGCTAAATGGTGAAGAAATGTTGTATGAGTCATTAATATGATATATTGATATATCGATATATCAATCAATCAGGTCAAAGTAATAATATGTCATCTCCAATCAGGTCTCTTTAGTGTTGCATTAAATTAACTGTGGGTAACTTAAGAGACCACTCAAGCGCAAACAAACCATAACTAACAAAGCTCAAGTTTCGTGACTCATCGATGTGATCCCTTTCAAAAGCAAACAGCACCGGACACTGTTATTCAGCAGTTACACGTGACGTGTAACTTTTGATCTAGAGGCGCTCTTGATTTCTCATGTGTTAGCGAGGATCTGCTCCAGTCCCCTCATAATGGCACATGACCTCTCACGTTCGCATTCCTGGCCAATCCTCTTTATGAACATTTTCTTTTTCTAGTGGTATATCTCGGTCATACCCCTGCTCCCAATCATCTCTAACTTGTCTATCAGAAGTACCAGAGTGGTATTATCCTTGATCAGACCCCGCTTCTTCACCATAGCTAGACTCGCCTACTCTAGCACCATGTTTGTCACCTGCCCATCCTGACATATTCGGGTCGGACCACATACCCATATTAAGCCCATCTGGTCCACCCGTTTGCATCATACCCATTCCATATCAAACTAGCAATACCCCTTCCAATGAACGCGGGATATATACTTGGGAAAAAGCAAACAAAATCTATTCTCTTTATTCTATGACATTCGGCTGAATAGTATTAGTTATACTATCCGAATTGATTTCTTGTTCAAGGTTTACGTGATTAACGAGCTAGTTCTTGGTTAACTTGGTAATAGCGTGTGTACAAGACGGTGATTCAATCTTCCTTTAGATTGTTCTTGGAGTTTATTGATTCTTGTTCTTGCTAGAATCAAAAGGTATGTAACCCTAATCTTGGTTAATTATTTTTGCATGTTAATTGATCCTAATTGCTTCCGCTATATTTATACTTTGATGTTATAATTATAAATTGTTATGAATGTATAATTCCATCACCCAGCACACCAGCCCCCTTTTTCCATGACCTGACTGCTCAAATTGCCAAGTCCTATTCACTTGCGCCTCACCCATTCTCTTAAGACTAAATGGGGACGCATATCGCTATATGCAACAGCATACGGACGCCCATTAAACACATACCCATTCATCCCTTCCATACACGCCGTTGCAGACGATGAATCATAAAACTCCACTTGACATTAGCCTTTCGACTTCTCACTCGCTTTCTCATAAAACTTCTCATAACATATCATCATATCATAATCATAATCATAATCCATAACAAAAATATGAAACAAAGGGAAACTGCCTTTATTAAGCTCTAAATGGCACCTTCCCGTCCACTTTCAGTTCCCAAATGATCACTCAATAATCAAGAAAATAAAGTAAAATTGAAGATCAGGTTTTGCAGATAGGAGTGATTCCCAAATGATCAAAGCATTCCCTCATTACCACTTCAGTTGCCTTACACAACAAGAAGTTGCTCGTCTCCTCACTAGACCCAACAACCTGCCAAAACATTCAAAGAGTATGTTAAATCCTGCCAAAATTCATCAGATTTGTTTTTCTAATCAATTAGACTTTCAGAAAATTAGCTTAGGTTTCAGATAAGTCGGGATTAAATATTGTACGAGAAAAAGCGTTCATGTGAGTAACTATATACCTGGCACACAGAAGAGTCTAAACTGTTAAAACTTCTTGCATTAATCATAAAGGTATTCACACAGGATATGTGGCGCAAGAATTGTGCAAACCTCTCCGAAAACCTATAAAAGGAAAGTTAGAACATAATTTAGATTTAGAAAAGGGGAAATATAGAAACAAAAGTTTTGTCCATTTATTTAATTCTTAATTTGACAAACTTCGATATTCTGTTGATTAACATTAGGATGCCATTTAAACAGTTTGACGTCTTTATGATAATTCTTGAGTTGGAATCTGAAGATTTCATTTGTATCGATGATTCACTTTTGAATGTACCAGGTATTCCCTTTCTGTGTGATATAAACACAAAAGGAATTAGTTGATAAGATGAGCTACCTCACATAAAAATAACCTTAATTTATAATGCAGGTCATTATCAAAGTTTAGTCGACTTAGCTTAACAATTCGGACTTATAATGGAACTGATATACGTGTAATTAATCTGAGTAATTGTTCAAACTTACCAGTAGGTAAGATTTAAAAGACCTTTTCGATGTTTACATGTTTCTTTAGTACAAGTTCACTAAAACACTTTGTATATATGGTTATTATGCAGTAAAATAAACTTAAAAAAATCACCATTAAGTAGAACAAAAGAATGAGCAAAAACATAAGTACTTAATAACACCAAAAATGCAGCACGCGAGAATCGAACAAAGGTCAATGAGAAAGGTAAAAGGCTGCATAACCACTAGGAAAACATCAGACATTTTCTTTTACAACAACGAACTCTTTCATTTTTATTACGTACTTAGATGAAAATATTAATATCATCTTCACAAATTACACTACTCGGAAAAAAGTTTGTGGGGGCAACTGCCCACACTGCCCCCCCATGTAAGACCGCCACTGACAACATATAGGTCTTATTGTCTCATCTCATCAGATATGGATACAAATATCATTGAAACAGTCAAAATGCAAACACGAGAAAATCTAATGGAAGCCGGTGTTTTGAGATCAAATGGTGTTCTCCCTATACCACAACGAAAGGGGTTACTATCGAGAACGTGGCCTCGATATGTGAACAATGATCAAAGTTGGCATGAAAAGCAACGTGGAATTCTAATACTTTCCACATTGGTGGTAGTTGGAATGACATATTCCTTCAACATGTTATCGCTTGTTGTTTATTTTATTCTTTTTTAAAATAATTTTCGGTGCTTTGGTTAAACGGTATATTCCTTCAACTAGAACATATCAGACACAAAACATCAAACACGGTTTGACAACTTCATCGCCACCCAACCAACAAAAAAGATTGTATGAATCAACGCAATCACCCCACAAGCCAACATCCAAATCAAACAAATCCAAATACTCGTCACATTGACATACATATCAGGAGCCATCATTGCCAAGGACTGCAAATAAGTAGCCACCATGAACACGACCATGAACAATGTTGCAATGGTTAGCACCCACATCAAGAACTTGTTCCTTAGTGGAAATCCAATGATTAACAAAAGAACTATGGCCAATGATAATATCATAGCGAACGTATTATACATCACGAAATAATTAAACTGGTCCATGTCTACTTCGGTTTGGACTGCATTTCCAAGCTCATATCGACCAGTTTGAGTGTTTGTGATAAACCCACCTGGTGGGTTGATACCTGAGTGGAATGCCATTCCAGCTACCACCAATGCGGCAAGTATTAGAATTCCACGTTGCTTTTCAAGCCAACTTTGATCATTGTTCACATATCGAGCCCATGTTCTAGATGGTAACCCCTTTCCTTGTGGATTAGGAGAACACCATTTGATCTCAAAACACCGGCTTCCATTAGATTTTCTCGTGTTTGCATTTCGACTGTTTCAATAATATTTGTTGATGAGATGAGACAATAAGACCTATATGTTGCTATATAACATATTTCAAGTCAAACGACTGAGCACTTTATGCAATGGATAACGTTCATTTTAATATCTATACTTAATACTCTAAAGCTCTCTCTTCATTCAATACAAAAAAATTAAGTAATACAAGTATTGATACACAATATACAATCTTTAATGCAAACAACGAAAAGTTGAAATTCAATAATACAAACATTCATGCAATATATACAATTAACAATGCACAAACACATACTTATTGACTGGTCAACACACTTAATGCTATTCTTAAAACACCCATTACTAATTAATATAATTTTTAAAACACCTCTAAAATGAAAAGTACATGTTATTATACACGTTGTACAAACTAATAAAACACACAAAGCTTTATACAATTTATATGCTAATACATACAGTTTTGATAGCCGGACCGGACTGGAGCAACGGGTTCAACCAGTTCGGCTAGCAAATAAAAGACGTCTGAAAACGAACCGAATAGAACCGGTCGAAACCTATAAAAATGGGTGAGCCGGGCATGATCGAGATCATTTTCCTTTTGTTTTTTATCCGGTTAATCACAGGGTACCCGCCGCAACGCGAGGGTACCTTGCTAGTGAGATCTAAAAATATTTTGATGTTTTTAGAAACTTTTAAGAACGAAACTTTTTACGCTATTGAAACAACTCCATTTAATTATTCAATAGTATGTGGTTTTAATTGTCCAATTAACTTATGTGCATTTAATTGGTTCAAGTTCGAGTATATATAGGGTATGTTCGTAAAAAGCAGTTGTCAGCAGTAGCTATGAGCAGTATTCGTGAGCTGCAGCAGTGAGCATTATTAGTCACACAGCTCACCGCTCATTTTCCAAACGACTAATTAAAATAAAAATGTTCACCACTCTTTTAGCCAAACAAGTATTAAAAATCAAAATGCTCAATTCTCACCGCTCACCGCTACAAAAAGCTCCCCACCGCTCCGCGCCAAACGTACCCATAGTCATCGATCGTGATGTTGAGAGGAGTTAGGACTATTCTTTACGGGAGTTTAATCTTACCTACTGGTAAGTTTGAACAATTACTCAGATTAATTACACGTATATCAGTTCCATTATAAGTCTGAATTGTTAAGCTAAGTCGACTATATTTTGATAATGACGTGCATTATAAATTAAGGTTATTTTTATGTGAGGTAGCTCATCTTATCAACTAATTTCTTTTGTGTTTATATCACACAGAAAGGGAATACCTAAACTAACGAATCTTGGATAAAGTAACTCGAGTACTCAGCTCATTAAACCACATTTATGCCTATATCTTCACACCGTTTAACCCACTTTTGTTGACACCCTATTCTATCTTATAGAGAGTTTAAATGTAGAGAGATAATGAACCAAGAAAAAACATATAATATTATTTTGTGTATAGGAGAATATGTAAGAAATATGATGTAAAAAGATATAGCAAAACTATAAAAACAACTCTAATAGAACATCGCACAAAAGATAGCGTTTTTATAAATCTAAAATTTATTGAAAAGGTATTCTTACCTTGAGAAACAACATCGAATATCGGAAAAGAAACAACTATATGAAAATAAAAAAATATCCAACATAATTATACTTTTACCTAATTAGTAAGCTACCTTAATTTTTCTTAGTTCGTTTTTTTATCATTTCATTGGCCTCTAAAACAACCCTTCCATCTTGAGAAAAAATTAACTTTTTTCTAGAGAAGGAAGAGAAGAAATGATTGTTTTAGAGGCCGAGAAAATGATAAAAGAAAGAAATACGCATTAAGAAAAATTAAGGTAACTTATTAATTAGGTAAAAGTATAATTCTGTCGGATATTTTTTTTCTTTTCTTATGGCCACTTTTTATGCACTCCTCACATTGAATACAACTTTACCTATCATGTTGAAAACAAACTTGAGATGATCTTTTTCCTTTCTTTTCCGATATTCGATGTTGTTTTCCAAGGTAAGAATACCTTTTCAATAAATTTTAAATTTATAAAAACGCTATCTTTTGTGTGATGTTCTTTTTTTTTTGAACGGCAATTAGAAATTTTATTAAAAAATGCTAGTAAGAAGCTAGCAAGAAAAAGCAGCAACGCAAATCTTATCCCAACAACAAAAGAAAAAAAGAAACAGAATAAATTCTAACGATACGAGAACAATACACAAGCAAAAAACCGACGGCTGCTGAATCAGAAGAGATCCCAACGCTACCGCATAAAAAAAAGACTCCCAATTACGAATCCGAACACGACAACCGATGAAACGTACCACAAATGCAAAGAGATCTTAACCGGCATCTTTGTTTCGTCTCTTTAATGCAATTGGTTAGAAATAGTATTCTTTTACATTGCCATAATAACTCAAAATCTGTAAAACGCTTGGACAATAAATCTATTCACCTATATGTTACTTGCGCGAGAGAGAACGACCCTATATATTCCCTTTGGGATCTCTGTAAGCTCCAGCGTTTTTCAGATCGTAGATCGTCGTAAATAAGGACCAACATAATCAAGCCATGATAAAAAAAGACTCTTTAGCAATGTTTAGATCATTACCCTGGATGTGAGACACAATCTAGAATCATTTGCAACTTCTGGGATAGTAACTTTCCAAAGAGACGTTAGTCGATGGCTTAACAATCCTCATAAATCTTCAATTGTAACATTACCCTACGTCACCATCAAAATGATCCTCAAGAATCTCACCTTTCCATATTATTAACCTATTATTTTATTTACCACCCACATTTCTCAGTAACATTGTTAAAACAAACTTTCAATATCTTTTTTCAACATCATCGTCAATTTCTTTCCCATACAATCCTTGACACACCCAACATCCGATTCACCACTGGACTACCGCCTTCTTCAAAGGATATCCACCGATTTACCAGAGCGTTCATTGCGTTAACCCATTTCTCCTTCTTATCATTGATCTCCCCTTCTTCTTGTACTTCGTTTTACATGTATATCCGGCTCATTTCCCGACGCCCTGAATTCATAATCATGTTGAGAGATTAGTGTCTCATGAAGCAAAATCAGGTCCCAATTTCAAAATCACGAAATCTAACCTGGTATCGACGTCCCCTATAGAAAAAAAAAAAAACAAACACGAATCATGATGTGAGTTTTTATTTTTTTTTGATACATACCCTTCCTTTGCAATATTGTTTCATCAGCGTCTTCATCTACAAAAAAACCGTTTCGTCCCCAATGCCTGCGTAACTTTTTAAATTCATTAAGTAATCCATGCATTGAGTGCTGACCATACAATTTCGATCCAATCATTCGCTCATCTGAATTAATTGAGGTGAAACATGTTTTCCGTTGGTAAAAATACTTCCATCTCCGTATTATTTTTGAAACTTTAAACCTTGACTCTCACTGCTGAATTCATCAGAGCCAAGTCCCCCCATGGATTTTGCCCTTGAAATCAGAGAATCCCTCTTTTTTTAAAACGCGATAAAATATTAATTATAAGATAAACATCCCTTACCTTTTTAGCGAGAACTAACACTTAAGTAATCAGATAATCCAATAAATCACAATTTTCGAGGGTATATTTTTTTTGTATTGGCCCAGCAATCCTGGCTTTTTGAGTCCCCCTTACATTCAATACAGATGCATAAATTCGACTCCCTCAATCCTTGTGTGACTACGGTGACCCTTTCGTCCGTGAGGTTTAGTGTTATTCTATTGTTCGATGAGATTGAATTCGTGTGAGTTTTGTTTCGAAGCGAAGCGTGCAATTGAAGCAAACATATGATACTCCCAATCCAGATCTTGTTTAGAGACATCTCCCATAAGATTTCGCTTGATCCTGTTTTTGTGGATTTGAAAATAAAAAAAAAAATGAAACGAACATTCCGAAGCGACGACCTATTTTGATAACTTTCGTAGCGATGTACACATCTGCAACCCCCCCACCCACTCCTTCCTATCACAAAGCTTCCTTAGATCTTTAAAGGACACTGTTTGTTGAAAATGAGTTACAACAATCCGTTATCGAGAGTGGTGGAGATTTTGGAATTAGTGTTTTGGGTGTTGGAGAGCCCTCGTTCTTCTTGGATTTAGGGTTCTTGATTTGGGGTTTTCAATTTAGGGTTCTTGATTTGGGGATTTAGGGTTCATTCGATCTTACTTCTAATCATAACTGACAAATTAAAATATGGATTAAAAAGAGCATTTTTCCACAATTGGAACATAAAACCAGAGAATATTTCTCTTTTGTGTGATGTTCTATTACAGTTCTTTTTTTGTTTTGCTATATCTTTTAAATCATATTCCTACATATTCTCATATACACACAATAATATAATATGTTTTTTCTATGTTTATTATCTCTGCATCTAAACTGTCAATTTTGATACTCGTCCGGATCATGTGAGTAGAAATAAAAGTAAGAATAAGTTGTAGGAGGGAATAGCATTTCTCTTTTTTTACCCTCCTGTTAAGAAATTGCTCTTCAAGCTAACTTTGATCATTGTTCACATATCGAGCCCATGTTCTAGATAGTAACTTCCTCGAATTCATAGCAAGGTCATCATCAGAAGAGTCGCCATGATAAGGGATCAAGTGCTTCACATTAAAAACATCAGAACACCTAATATGGCTTGGCAATTTCAGACGGTAAGCATTAGAATTAATCTTCTCCACAATCTCCAGCGGGCCAATCTTCTTAGCAGACAACTTGTTATACTCTCCAACAGGAAAACGATCCTTAGTCAAAACAGCCCATACAAAGTCACCCTCTTCAAAATCAACATGTCTCCGCTTGTGATCCGCATCTTGTTTGTACTTGGAATTGGCACGAACCAAATTTTCATGAACAGCTTTGTGAACATCATGTAACCCTGCAACAAAATCCTGCACTTTCTTGGGAACAGAACTAGAAACACGAGGAGTCATTAAATCCAGAGGACCACGTGGTTGAGCAGAATAAACCACCTGGAATGGACTAAACCCAGTGCTTCGATTAACAGCATGATTATGAGCAAACTCAGCTTGACACAACTTTTGATCCCATGCCTTCACATGATCACCCACCAAACACCTCAACAGATTACCAAGGGACCTGTTAACAACTTCAGTTTGCCCATCAGTTTGAGGATGATAAGCACTACTAAAATTAAGTTGAGTATTCACCATCTTCCACAAACTACGCCAAAAATGACTCAGAAACCTAGTGTCCCGATCAGAAACAATAGAGGAAGGTAAACCATGTAAACGGTATACATCCCTAAAGAACAGCTGAGCCACATTAACTGCATCTGTTGTCTTCTTGCAAGGGATAAAGTGCACCATTTTAGAGAAACGATCAACAACAACGAATATTGAATCATTACCCCTTTGAGTACGAGGTAGCCCCAACACAAAATCCATGCTAATATCAACCCATGGCTGCAAAGGAACAGGCAAAGGCATATAGAGACCTGCATTAGTAGTCGTGCCCTTTGAGACCTGGCACACACGACACCTCTTGACATAACGATCCACCTCTTTCCTTATAGTGGGCCAGAAATAAGAAGCTTGCACCAATTGCAAAGTGCAATCACGGCCAACATGCCCCTCACCATGTAATTCCTTAATAATTTACAAGCGAAGACTGGAATCAGGAATACATAGTTGATTCCCTTTGAAAAGGAACCCATCATGCAGAAAGAAATATGGTTTCTCCCCAGCCTGCACACCCTGCAAAACAACTGAAAAATATGGGTCCACAGTTACCATGTCACGAATGACATCGAGTCCTGGAACATCAACCTGCATTGTTACAAGCAAACCACTCCTCCTGCTTAAGGCATCAGCAACTCGATTGGAAACACTAGTTTTGTGTTTTACCACAAAAGTAAACTTCTCAAAAAATGCCAACCAGCGCCCATGCTTATGGGATACCTTATCTTGAGTACGAATATGCCTTAAGGAATCATGATCAATGAACAAAACAAACTCCTTATGAAACAAGTAATGGCGCCAATGCTTCACAGCTTGGACCACTGCATAAAACTCCAAGTCATAAGTAGTGCACCTAGACTTTGGTTCTGTCAACTTTTCACTAAAATAGGCAACAGGTCGCCCACCTTGACTAAGAACCTTACCAATAGCAACCTTTGAGGCATCAGTATGAAGCTCAAAAACCTTAGAAAAGTCAGGCAATATCAAGATTGGTGTTGTAGTAAGCTTTTCTTTGACAACCTGAAAAGCCAACTCTGCTTCCTTCGTCCAAACAAATGACTTTCCCTTCATGCAATCTGTCAAAGGGGCCATAATGGAACTAAAATTAGGAATAAATCGCCTATAGAAATAAGCAAGACCATAGAAACTCCAAACTTTAGTAATGGTAGTTGGAGTTGGCCACTCTTAAACAGCTGCTACTTTAGACTTATCCACCTGTATGCCATCACCAGAAACAACATACCCTAAAAACAAAACTTTAGGGGTCATGAACACACACTTCTTTGTGGCTGCATAGAAAATATCCTTCCGAAGCAAGGTCAAGACCTGCCTCACATGGGTGACATGCTCATTAAAAGA
This sequence comes from Tanacetum coccineum, assembly GCA_026074375.1. Lineage (NCBI taxonomy): Eukaryota > Viridiplantae > Streptophyta > Magnoliopsida > Asterales > Asteraceae > Tanacetum > Tanacetum coccineum. The sequence continues at coordinate 10,520 of BQNB010000416.1, read as the reverse complement.
AGCACTATAAATAAGAATGTCATCAAAATAAACAACCACAAACTTGCCAATAAAAGGCCTGAACAATTGATTCATCACATGCATAAATGTACTTGGTGCGTTTGATAAACCAAAAGGCATCACCAACCACTCATACAACCCTTCACGAATCTTGAAAGCAGTCTTCCATTCATCACCAGGTCTAAGATGAATCTGGTAATACCCACTCTTCAAATCCAGCTTCGTAAAAATAGTAGCACCACTAATCTGGTCAAGCAAATCATCAAGACGAGGAATAGGAAACTTGTACCTCATAGTAATCTTGTTGATGGCTCGACTATCAACACACATACGCCATGTACCATCCTTCTTAGGAGTCAATAGGGCAGGAACAACACACGGGCTCATGCTCTCACGAACGTGACCATTAGAAACCAACTCCTCAACCTGCCTACGCAACTCCTCATGCTCTCTCGGGCTCATCCTGTAATGTGGCCTGTTAGGCAATTGTGACCCAGGCACTAAATCAATATGATGTTGGATGTCACGCAATGGTGGCAATCCATCAGGTAACTCATCAGGGAAAACATCTGAAAATTCCTCAAGTAAAGGAATCATGGCTTCAGGAATTTCACTATCTTTAGCAACCTCCTTCCCTATTAGCACAAAAACATCGTCTCCCATCTCCAGCTCGTCTTCAAACTGCGAAAGTGTTAGTAAAGTACCAGTGGGTTTACTAATTACTTCTTTGGGTTTATTGGGCATCAAAGTAATCTTCACTCCCCCAAATAGGAAATTATAAATATTAGTTCTCCTGTTGTGATTTATATCACGATCATACTCTCAAGGTCTACCCAACAACAAGTGACAAGCATCCATGGGCACCACATTACACCAAACATTATCCTTATAAGTGTTTCCCACAGAAAACAGAACATGGACACACTTAGAAACTGTCACCTCACCGCCTTTCTTAAGCCACTGTAACTTATAAGGTTTGGGATGATTTTCAGTCTTCAATCCTAGCTTTTGGACTACTTCTACAGCTATCAAATTATCACAACTACCCGAATCACAAACAAAAGTGCAAACCTTACCTGAAATAGTGCATGTCGACTGAAAAATGTTATGCTTGAGCCAATCATGTCCATCGGCATTGGGTGTTAAGCAAGAGCGCCTTACCACCAAATTCACCCCCACATCTCCAGACACATACTCCTCCTCACACTCATGTTCTCCATCATAAACTGGGGCTTCTTCATACTCTTCATAAGCCGCATCATCATCTCCCTCCGGATTAGCAAATAAGTGTCTCTTACCAGCCTTCTTACATTCTGACTGTCGGTGACCAGGTTCAATTCAGTTAAAGCATTTCAAACCACTACTACCGCTTGCTCTAGAAACTAGTCTAGTATTGCCACCACCTGCTTTAGCTTGACTAGGAGCAAAACAAGGTGTCACGTTACCCGAACCAGAAGCACCTGTTATGGCAGGAAAGGACGAACTTCCCACTCGACGGTTCTGCTTCTCAAAAGCTAATGCACGCTGATATGCATCAGAAAGTGTCATTGGATCAAACATGTTAACAGAATCCATGATCTGGATGCTTAAACCACTAATGTATTAGGAGATAAGCTGATTTTCTGTCTCTTGAATGTCATTCCTTTCAATTAACTGGTAAAATTCGGTTGTATAATCTTTAAAAGATTTGGACCCCTGTTTTAGATTCTGTAACAGCTGGTACATCTGCCATTGGTAATTATGAAGAATAAAATTAGCCCTCATGCACTTCTTCATCTTCTGCAAACTCGTGATCCTTAGCTTTCCAACCCTCTCCCTAGTCAGTTTCAATTGTTGCCACCACGCGGACGCCCTACTACGAAGTTTGGTAGCGATCAACAAAACTCTCTTGTTTTTAGGGACTTCTTTGAACTCGAACACCTCTTCAACCGTAACAAGCCAATCAATGAACCCCCCAGGACTCAAAGTATCCCCAGCAAAATTAGGAATATTGACTCTCATTCCAGATTCCCAACGCTTGTTATCCTCCCTTTGATTTTGCCTTGGTCGTCTTCCTGACTGATCATCAGAAGATGAATCATCATCCTTCCCAAATGGGTTTTCTGACTGTTCGTCATTAGTACCCCGAACGTTATGATTACCATGCCTGTTCATCAACTGATCCATCCGGTCAGACAATTGATCAACGAATTGATCAAATCGCTCCTCCATTCTTGCCATAACACGATCTTCCAATTCTTGTTCATGTACCTCATTAAGAGTCATGTTTTTCCTTAGAGGCATCTTAATCAGGAACCTGGCTCTGATACCAACTGATGTAGTGAAAATAAAGAGAAATAATTACATCTGTTGATTCTATGAATACTAGAAACAATTCTTCCAACAATCGTTGATTTGATTGAATACCGATTATTAGGGTAAAATTTCTTGGCAAACAGCAGCCAATGGTTTACTTTTATTAAAACTGATAACTCCCTGGCTAGGGTTATAGCAGATTGTTTAAATAGGCTCACAAAACTGAAACGGGCCTAAAAAGACATATGGGCCGTGAGCTAGAACAAAAACAAGTCCAACAAAAAATTTTAAAAAAATTGAAAAATGTAAATAACTCATAGTAAACGAGGGTTTTAGGCTTCGAAAAATCCTTGACCAACTTACGGATGGTTTCAGCGGCGTCCACCTCGTTTTTCTCTTCGATTTGAGTGGTTACGGGCCTGAAACAGACTTACGGATAAAAAGTTATGGCTGTTTTACTAAAGCCTTTTTCTTCACACTATCTTGGGCTTCTAAAAACAAGTCAGCCCGTTCTTCAATACTTGGGCCTCCATCATAAATCAAATTAAAGTCGCAAATCATCAGCCTAACGCTTTGTAACCAAACATGATGCTATGAATATTGTGTCATTCATTTTGATGATTAAGATGCCAAGTATTCCACTCCGCTTCTCCAACAATATGTGCTTATAAACTTGTGAAACGCCTTAAAGAAACTCTCAACAATATCTCCTTCATGTATTACTTGTTGCATTAGTTAAACATATCCAAGATCAATCTCATGTAATTATAACAATAACATCAAAGAAAAACTTACTTGATGATAGAACCAACTGATTAGGATTGGATTATGAAGCCATAACATTAGGGTTCGTCGATTCCGGTAGTGATGTCAATAATCTGATGGAGGGATTTCTCACAAGATTATGGTGTTTATTGAGAGAATAGTTAATTGACAAGATACAGGGAAAAGACCACAACCCAAAGATTATATATATTGTTATATGACAGTTCAAATATCTGTCATTGTTAGTTAGGGTATAATTTGTCATTTAGGCATACTTAAGGGTTCAAATGGTCAAGGCTACAATAACTAAAGGGGTTATTCTAACATTCTTCCACTTGGTCGTGTGACCATTTGTATATATACATAAACTTGAAAATTTATATTGGCCAGTTTCAAGTTTATAAGAAATTATCATAATTCAATAATAGCACCAAATAAAAAAGATACAGCCACACGTGTCACGTTTGACACGGGACCCCCATCCATTATACTAATGATACTAAAATGAAATACATGAATTCATTAAGCCAAAATGACAATGGAATAATGTGGTACAATTATTCTTGTCTATAATGAAACATAAGTGTACACAGTTCAAAGTAAATATAGACAAACTAGACATTATAGTGAAGGATATTGTCTTAAAGCGCTTGTTTTGAAGTTAAACATTATCATGAAATAGTGCACTAACTAACAACATTATGTAAGGTCTTGACGAAAACCCATTTTGGCAACATGGCCTTGAAATACTTTGGGTGGTAGACCTTTAGTTAGTGGATCCGCAAGCATTTCGTGAGTTCTAATGTGCTCGATACTTATACGTTGTTCCTCCACTCTAACATTCTTCCAGTTGAACTATTACTGTTCAAGAAGCTCACGGCTGCGATATTATCGCAGTAAATCTTTAATGGCCTTGAAATGGAGTTAATAATTTTGAGTCCAGTGATCAAATTTCTCAACAACATTGCATGGCATGTCGCATTATAAACTGAGATGTATTCAGCCATCATTGTTGATGTCGTTGTTAGCACTTGTTTTTTACTCTTCCAAGAAATAGGCCCACCTGACAGCATGAAAATATATCCCAAAGTTGATCTACTAGTGTCTCTGCATTTCGCAAAGTCTGAATCCGAGTATCCAATAACTTCAAGGTTGTCGGATCTAGTATAAGTTAGTTTGTACTCTTTGGTTCCTTGTAAATATTGCAATACTTTCTTAGCAGCTTTCCAGTGAAGTAGGCCAGGGTTAGATTAAAACCTGCCTAACATGCCACGTATATAAGCGATATCGGGTCGAGTACAAACTTGAGCATACGTTAAGCTTCCTACTACGGAAGCATAAGGAATTCGCTTCATTTCCTCATATTCAGCCTCAGTTTTTGGACATTGATGCGACCCGAAAACATCACCCTTAATTATGGGAGCGACTGTGGGTGAGCAATGTCGCATATTGAACCTATTGAGTACGCATTCAATATATGCCTTTTAGGATAATCCTAATTTCCCATTGGCTCAATCTCGGTGAATTTCAATTCTAATAACATATGAAGCCTCACCAAGATCTTTCATGTCAAAGTTTCTAGATAGAAAACATTTTGACTCATGCAACAAATCAATATTATTACTTGCTAAAAGGATATCATCCACATAAAGCACAAGTATAATGAAGTTGCTCCCACTCATCTTGAGGTATACGCACTGATCTACCTGATTCTTGATGAAGTTGTGTTTCTTCATCACTTCATCGAATTTTAAATACCATTGACGAGATGCTTGCTTAAGCCCATAAATAGATTTCTTGAGTTTACAAACTAGATGTTCTTGGCCTTTAGATTTAAAACCTTGTGGTTGGGCCATGTACACATCTTCATGTAAATCACCATTAAGAAATGCCGTTTTGACGTCCATTTGATGTAACTCTAAGTCAAAGTGAGCTACAAGGGCCATTACGATTCTTAGGGAATCTTTTCTCGATACAGGAGAAAAGGTTTCTTTATAATCAACGCCCTCCTTCTGAGTATACCCTTTCGCAACCAAACGAGCTTTGTATCGTTCAACATTTCCATTTGGGTCAAGTTTGGTCTTATAGACCCACTTGCATCCAACGGGTTTTGCACCCTTTGGTAATTCAGCAAGTTCCCAAACGTTGTTTTTGCTCATTGAATTCAGCTCATCTTCCATTGCTTCCCTCCAATGAGCTGATTGGTCACAAGTAATGGCATCCTCAAAGGATTCAGGGTCATTGTTTTTCCCAAAGTTAAAATCGGCCTCATTCAAATAGGTATAGTAATCATCAAAGTTTGTAGGTTACCTATTTCGTTGTGACCTACGCAATGGCTGTTGAGTTTCTTGTGGTTCAACATTAATTTCAGGGTTAGGTTCATTTTCCTCGACATTATTTGGATGATCTTGAGCAATTAAGTGATCATTCGAGGTGTCAAGTGGCGTGCTAATCGGGATGGGCACATGAATTATAGGTGTCTCATCCCGAGCCTCTTGTATTTCAATTCTTCTAAATGAACCACTCCCACTGTTGTTAGCAGTTTCAAGAAACTCTGCATGACGTGTCTCGACAATTCTGGTACTATGAGACGGACAATAAAATCATTAACCCTTTGATCGTTCTGGGTACCCAATGAAAAAGCAATTAATAGTTTTTAAGTCCAGTTTTTGTGATTGAGGATTGTATAACTTAGCTTCGGCTGGACATCCCCAAACTCGCAAATATCGTAAGTTGGGTTTCCTTCCTGTCCAAATTTCATATGGTGTTTTTGGAACAGATTTAGAGGGAACTCTGTTAAGGATGTGGACAGCCGTTTTTAATGCCTCAGTCCAAAGAAATTCGGGAAGGTTTGAATTTGCTAACATACTACGAACCATATCCATAAGGGTGTGATTTATCCTCTCAGCTACACCATTTTGTTAAGGGGTACCCGACATGGTATATTGGTTAATAATCCCATGGTCTTTACAAAATTCAAAGAAAGATCCAGGAGCTTGACCAACATCTGTATGTCTGCCATAATATTCACCTCCCTATCCGATCTTACTACTTTAATTCTACGGTCAAGTTGGTTTTCAACTTCCGCTTTAAAAGTTTTAAACATATCAAGTGATTCAGATTTTTCATTAATTAAGAACAAGTACATGTAACGTGAGTAATCGTCAGTGAAGGCAATGAATGATTTCTGACCACCAATGCCCAAAGGAAAAGGTCCACATATGTCGGTATGGATTAGTTCTAATAATCTGGTACTTTGTGTGGCACCTTTCTTATTTCCTTTGGTCATTTTTCCCTTTATGCATTCTACACAATTTTCAAAATCTGAGAAATCAAGATTAGGTAGAACTTCATCTTTCACAAGTCTAGTCATTCTGTCTCGTGAAATATGGCCTAAACGTTGGTGCCATAATTTTGATGAGGTTTCCGAATCTTGTTTCCTCTTATTTTGATTCACATTCTCATTAACATTAAATGATAATAAAGATTCCGAAAAATGATTATCTAAACATAATTTAAAGAGGTTTCCCTCAAGACAACCATTTCCAACAACACGGGAATTTAAACTAATATATACTTTATTGTATCCAAACGTAAATATAAAGTCATCAATAATTAGTTTTGATACAGATATTAAGTTTCGAGTCATGCTCGGTACAGAAAGAGTTCCATAAATATTTAAACAAAAGCCACCCTCCAATATTAATGAAAGGGTCCCAATAGCTTCTACGTTCAAATCAACTCCATTCCCGACTTTAACCGTTTGTTGGTTTCTTTCCAATCTCTGGATTGTACGGAATCCCTGTAAAGAATTAGCAATGTGTACCATAGATCCAGAGTCAATCCACCATGAATTAATAAGGACATTAATATTGAAAGATTCAATGATCATAAAAGATTCAAATATACCTTTCTTAGCTAACCATTCCTTGAATTTTAGACAATCCTTTTGAGTATGCCATTTCTTATGGCAAAACTTGCATTTTGGACCCCCTTGGAATGAGCTAGTACTTGTATCTATTTTCTGGACTTTATTTGGAGTATAATTATCTCCACTTGAACCTTTGCTCTTCCATGAGCCCTTTCTCTTATTGGAGTTAGTGGTAGCAACATGAACTACATCAGGCTTTTCAACTTTAAGGCGTTCTTCCTCTTGCACACACATAGCAATCAATTCACTCATTTTCTATTTCTCCTTTTGCGTATTGTAATTGATCTTGAAAGGACCAAATTGCATAGGGAGAGATGTCATAATGAAATGAACTAAGAAACCTTTACTGATTTTCATGTACATGCCTTTCAGTTTGTTTGCCATATCACTCATCATCATAATGTGCTCACGTACACCACTAACCCCGTCATACTTAGTAGTCAACATTTTGAGGATCAAAGTACTTGCATGGGCTTTTGAAGTCCCTTTAAATTGTTCCTCTATGGAGCTTAAGTACTCCTTTGCATTTATAGAGTCAAGAATGGCTCCTCGAATGGCAACGAATATAGAGTTCTTTATGACCATGAGCGACATACGGTTAGATCGCTCCCACTGTTCATAAGCACGTTTCTGACCTGTTGTACTTTCAGTAGTAAGTGCAGCGCGAGGATCAATACGAAGCGCATGATCGAGATCCATTACTCCGAGAGTAAGTTTTACTTGATCTCTCCATGTTGAGAAGTTAATACCAGTTAAGGGTTTAATTCCGGACATGTAACCCGTATTGAAAGTTAAGGTAAGTGCTGACATAGATTGAAAATTAAATGTACGCTCAGGTAAAACTAAATGACTTAATGGGATATATATATAAAGGGAAGCATATCAGTTATAAGGATTACCTATCATGAAACACCAAAATAATAGGTATATAAGATGTTGTGCCTAATTATCAACCTTGCGTTGGCTTAGTTGACAATTAAACCATTAGACATCTTTAATTAGAGTAAGCATACATACATATTACATATCACCGTTGGGCAGAAACGCAACATATATGCTAATTATGCTAATATATATTTCATTGTTCAAGTTATCATACAAATAGCCGTTGGGTTCATTGAGTGATAACATGAACAATTACATAATATGGCATGAATAAACTTGTATGTTAATGTAAACAACTATTCGTTGGACTAGTTATCTATATTAACATATGAGTTGCCATTTAACATATTCAAGAAGTTCAGAAATTGAGTTGTTAATATTTCTGTATCTGCAGATGTCATGCATACTCTAAACGAAGGGCAAATTGATTCTTATAGTTTCATACTTTAATTTTTTTATCATTTTGAGTACTTTAAAATTTTATACCATAAGTGGGTCACTGAACTTGAGATTTTATATCATTTCTTTTAATATAACATATGCGTTTTCGACCGTGTGTTTCCGCCGTTTTCGACCGTTTTCACCGATTTCGTTTGTTTTCGACCATTTTGGTCCGTTTTCGCCTGATTTCGACAGTTTTTGACCATTTACGTTCGTTTTCGACCGCTTTCGACTGATTTCGTCCGTTTTCGACC
>BQNB010000415.1:120226-171366 GCA_026074375.1 Tanacetum coccineum | reverse complement strand
AGGGCTTCCCACTATCCCAAGTGTTTTAGTTTTTGCCATTTTTTATAACTTTTTAAAACTCTTAAAAATAAGCACTTTTTACAAAAACACTATTTTTATAAACCACGAATATGCACTAGAATAAGCTAAATAAGACAGAATAAGCTAAATAATCTAAATGACTTAATTGTTTTAACTTTTAAGGTAAATAAGCAAATTGCAAAAGAGGAATTACATAAATCAGGTAATAAGCTAAACTAAATGAGCACAAAGAACAAAAATAAGCAACCAAAATAAGCTACAATAAGCTAAAATAGACAGTTTTAACTAAAAGGCTATAAAATTTAAAGGTTTTTAAGCTAGAATACAAATAAGCTCAAATAAGCTTAAACCTAAAGGAGATAAGCTAAATTGAACTTAAACTAAACTAATAAGCAAAATTAAACCTAAATAAGCTAGGAAAATAAGCAGATAAGCACAAATAAGCCAACTAGCACTTAAGCTAAAAATTGCATATAAACAGCAAGGGGTGCAATTTTGAGCTTAAAAATAAGCTCAAAAATAGAACCTTATGGCTTAAAGAGTTATACCACTGAAAAGCTCTAACAATAAGCTACAATAATCATTAATCAAAAAGGAGTTTGAAACTCAAATAAGCCCTTAAAAAGCTTAATGAAAAAGCTGTTTGTTCATTTCTCAACACTTAGAAATTTTTTTTAGTCTTAACAAACCACTACTTTTGAGCTTAAAAATGAGCAAACAAACAGATCCTTATGGATCTCAGACCTTCAAACAGATTAAATTTGAACCTCAAAGAACAATAATCAATAATCAAAAAGTATTTTGAAATTCACAATAAGCAACAATAAGCATTCGAAAAAGCATTTTCTCAAATTTTTAACACTTAGCATTTTTTTGACAGTTTATGCAAAAACTCAAACCAAACTTGCATGATTTAAAGCTTTGTTTCAAACTTTTTTTTAACGCATTTATGAACACAAAAACAACAAAAAAACACAATAAGCTAAAGCACAATCAAATAAGCAAGTAAATTAAGCTACAACTTAACAGATTCAAACAATGAACTCTTAAAACCTTAATTTTTGAGATTTAACACTTAAAAACCTAAACAAACTGAATTTTAGGACTAATTTTACCTAATCAAAGTTGACTTAAAAGCACCAAGCAGGTTTTGACTCATTTTCACCCATTTTACCTACTGTCCCAAACACCCCTTTATAATCATTAAATCCAAATCCATCTTATCAAAATGAGATTTAATGATCACAAATTAAATAGCAGATATTAAACAGCTTATAACAAACTTAATGAACCAATATAAGCAATCAAAGAAGCCAGAATAATAAGCTAAGACACTATGTTACTATTTTTGGTTTTTAACAGTTTTATAGCAAAATTATGCAAACTAAGATTTAAACTATAACATTAAACACAATAAGCATCTAACAACTGTAAAAAAACATTAATAAGCAGGTTTAAACAGAAATAAGCAAATAATAAGCAACTTTTAAGCTAATATGCAGGAATAAGCTAAGATATACAAAATAAGGTAGAACTAAAAATTTAGAGAGAAGTATACCTCACACCTCAGCTAAACAGAGGTGTCTGCTCTTATGAGCTTAAATCAACAAGCTCCAGCTTGTTTAGAACAAGCTTGTGGGGTCCAATAAGCCCTTCCCGAATTGGCTTATAATCCTTATCCAAAGCTTAGGTAGATTTTAGGGGGTGAATTTGTTTGAATAACGCTCAGTTAAGCTTTTATGAGCTTAACTGAGTTAGTAACTAGCTTATGAGTAGATTTGAGCTTACAAAACAGTAGATAAGAGCTTTTGGAATTTTAAGAACATAATAAGCAAAAATAGATTTTATAAAGTAAACTAAGATTTCAGTTATTTAATAGCTGATTACAATACTTGAAATAGAGATTACAAAGACAGAATTAAAATTACAATTAATTGAAAATTACATAACTAAAAAACTATATTAAGCTATTACTAAAAGCTGCCAAAGATCCTCTGATGTGTGAGGAGATGAGCTCTATTTATAAGGGCTGAGTGAAGCTTCTAGGTCCTAAAGCACGCTCCTTTTTTCCTTCATCATCACCCTTCATTATTGCTAATCATTGGATCTCTAATTTGCCAAGGTGGCAATTGGTGGGATAAGGTGTGGGGTATGTAGATTAAGTAGAGAATAAAAGGGAATAGTTTTGTCTGTTATTTAGCGGGTAGTGTAGGAACAGGACAACGTTTGATTGTGGGAGATGATTGACATTTGATCCAGCTTTATTAAGTTTAAGAAACTTGACAATGAAAGGTCCCAGAAAGTTATACATTGTATGCACTTCATAGTCCTTGTGGTGATACAACTTTGGTCCCTAGAGTTATAAAGGTTTAGCACTAGTGCACCGGTTTATCTTAAAAGGAATAATAGAGGTGTTATAAAGGGAAACGGAGAAAACGGGGGTGTTCAAGGGTGATGGTGGGCTAGTGTTTAGGTCGGGTATAGAAAGGAATGGTTTTGGGCTTTTTATAAGGATTTAGGATTATAAGTGTATAAGTGCGCTTTCCCGGGGTTGACTTTACCTTTATTTGACTTTGACTTTTTATTGACTTTTTAGCTTTGACTTGACTTTTCTTTCATGCTCTTTCCGTTCTCGTGCTCGGTTTTGTTGATTTAGCTTCTATTTTTGTCCTTTTCGTAGATATCCATTACCTGCACAATACAAATGCAAAACATACAAATACAATGTATTTTTTGGTAACGTTTTTAGTCATTTAAGAGTCCGGTTTTTAGCGTTCAAGTCTGTATATAATTAAACACATACCAAAATCCCCCATATTAAGATATTGCGTGTCCTCACGTAATGCTATAAGTAAGCACTTAGAAAACTAAGAATCTCAATCACCCTCGATTAATAACCTCGAAAAGTAGCAAAGTTTTAACATCGAGGGAAATTAAAGATTCAGAGTTTAGAAAAGCCCTATTTTTACCATTTTAAATGTATACTTTATTTCCTAATATTTGTATTATTCCTTTTTCACATTTTTTAGTGTACTATAGCTTTTAACAACTAACTAATTTATTTGACTTTATTGTATTTTTCAAACTGTTAGGGATCATAGAACAAGATGCATTTCGATCCGAAAATGCCCCCAAAAAGGATAAATTCATCATCCCCGACTTTTCACTTGCTCCAAACCAAGCTTAAAACGAAATCACAGTTAAATATCAGTTAAGATGCTAACACTACTCATATTTGCAACTTGTGAACTTTTCACTCCCGACAATTTTTATATCTTAGGTGAATGTGCTATTAATGAAATACAAACCATAGGAAACAAAGTTTGCAAATTCAATGTTTCACTTACCAACCCCGTGAATAATGCTTTGGAAGGCGAATCATCCATGTAGCGACTTTCTTTCGGCACAAATCCCAACCCTGCGGCTAAGTGACGCAGAGCTTTTTGACACCTCCCAACAGAGACTAGTATCGGCAACTCATGGACCATAGCTTCAAAAACTCTCAGGTTTTCCGTATTCACATAGCTTATAAAATAGAATAGTCAAAGTTCAAAAGCATATTTAAATTTAACAAAAAGAAATGAATAATTAAAAAATAATTTACAATAAAAAACGACCTATTTAATAATCCACACTAAAATATTAAAACAAATTATTCAATTGTAAACCCCACGATACCTTTTAGAAGGCGCAACAACGGTTGTGAGCCGTGCAAGATGCAGCAAAACTTTATCAGTCTCAGATTTTTATTCTTACAATGGGCTTTCTCAGAAGGCTGTAGAAATCGGATTGAGCCGGCAAGAACACAAACTTTTATCACCCACTAGTATATATTTATTACTTATTATATTATTATTATTATTTTAAAAAATTATATAGAGAAGACTTCTTTTTAAAAAATTCAAGTATAAGTTTGAACTAAGACTAAATTTTTTGTTTTTTTCTATACTACTACATAGAAATTTGTTGATTTTAAGTTTAATACTCCAAAATAGCACGTATATTAATCCGGTTAGAAAGCTTATGGGAAAAAAGTCACAAATTACATACATGAGCTTTTAAAATTTCCAACTAACTTGTTTTAGCATCCAACCCAATAACTTAACTCATAGTCAATTTACGATCTTTCCGCTAATTTTCCGACGAACGCTTAGTCCTAACGTTAAGGAACAAGCAAGAGCTCAACATCTTCATCGTCAAAATTTTACTCTTATTTTTCTACCAGCAGGAAAGTCAAAATTGTGGGAACAGAAACACTATATTTTATTTGAAATTTTGAAATTTTATCTTTTTTTAGGTAATTTATTGGTACAAACGGATTACCGACGCGAAAACAAAAACAACGGCTGCAAGGCACAATCAAATCGATAGATCCCTCCCCCCCCCATACTAGTTTTAAACATTTTCCTCATGTTATTAAGAAGGGCCAACACGAAAAACCCTAAACTCCTTTTATTAATATGCTTAAAGATAAACGTTTATCGATAAGATTAGAATTAAGATTCCTAAATGAAGCTGAGGATTTGAAGCTCTTGTGATCGAAGGACAAAACTGGGAGCATGAGAGGCTTCAAAAATCCGGGACAATCCTGGACAATCACAAAAATACAAGCAAACGAGAAAGGAAAGAGGCACACCTCTCATAACAAAAACACTTATTTATTACTACATAATATAACTACGAATAAGCATGGGGTGCCTCCCACAAAGCGCTTGTTTAGGGTCACTAAGCTTGACCCAATCACCCGAATTCAATTGGTTCCTAGGTGGAAGGTTTGTAGAATCTGGGACAACCATTTTGGTACGTCCCCTCCAAAGTTAGTGCTTAATTCTATGACCGGTTCACCTTGTGAAGTTTGGCCCAGGAGTATTTGAGATAACTCAAAGGTGCCATATGGAAAGAACAATGGGAAATGGTGAATGGTCCGTATACACAACAAGATTTCAAACCTTCCCCGGAAACATATACCCCCCCTCAACCATAGAATAAAAGAGGATTACTGATCACTACCGTTAAAAAACGCGGTTTTTGTCTTTAGTCAATGGATCCTCTATGTTTTCTTTCTTCTTTAAATCAAATACGTCTATCTCAATAGTCAAGATCACGAAGTTCATTTTAGTTTCATTGAGTTGAACTTTCCGGTGATCACCCGCGGTCCCTCAAGTTCAAATTTTGCTGCTTCAATCAAGGACCCAGTAGGGCTTTGAGCTCGAGCACGATTGGTAGATGACAAGCCTTTTTCCGTATAACGAGCATGTATGTGGAGTGCACCCGAAGCTAGTTTTTAATCATGTATGGAAGGCCCAAAGTGCATCATCTAGTTTATTCAACACAAGAGGCAAAACAGTTTTTCCTTTTTCTTCACTTCCGCCAAAACCGGTCCTTTCAAAGAATATTGCGTTCAAGCCACGATTGGATACCTCAGACTTGACCACTTTTATTGAGGGTGATTACGTTGGTGCGAGGAGACGGTGATTAACTCCATAATTAAGCATGAAACTTTGCAAACTGTCCATAAGCAAAAATGGGTTCCCCCGCTATCACTTTGATCAGCACGAGGGGCACCAAATCGGGCTACGGTAACTCGCGCAGCTAAATTAGTCCCCATACTCTATCATTAGACATTATAGAAATTTTGCAAACAACTCGGGCGTCGTTGTGGGGAAGCTCATTAGCTTTAACCCATGTTGACAAATATCCGATACCGCCTCGAGTATGTATTTGTTTCCTTCGAAAGACGGGAACAGCCCATGAAAACGATGCCACCACGTCAAAGATTTCGCAACTGTAGATAAATGTTAAGGCATTTCATCACGCTGCGAATTTTCCCTATGACGTGGCAAGTGTCACATCGAGTGATCAAGTCATGCGAATCTTATGTAAATCGTGGGCCAATAAAATCCTAAGTCAAAAACCTTTTTGGCAATGTAGTTGGCACCGTAATGTCCCCCGGTGGGTCCACTATGGCAAGGTGTAAGGATGTCAACAACTTCTTGGCCAGCAACACACCGCCGGATCATTTGATCCGCACATATTTTGAACAGATAGGAGTCGTCCTAAAAGTAGTGTTTAACATCCTTGAAAAACTTGTTCTTTTGCTGGGACGACATCCCTTTAACAATGCAATCCCCGCGTGGTAAATTGCATTAATCGCAAACCACGGGTCCTTGAGTCACCACTAGAATCACCATATTAAGTGTCCTTGAAGATAAAATTTTCATTCAACCTCCTTTTGTGTCTGAGCACATTTTCAATCTGAATTCTAATCGGGAAGATGAAGCGCCACGAGATTCTCAGCTCCTTTTGTGTCAATTACTTTGAAGTTAAACTCTTGAAGGAGGAGAACCCACCGGAGTAAAAAAAAAAAAAAAATATATAAAAATCTCGCCATGTAATCTTTCTTAGCAAAGATATATTTAAGGGCAAGTGATCCGTAATACACTATGCTTTTTGTTCAAGATGAGGTAAGATCGGAATTTTTCAAAGGCATACACCACGGCTAACATTTCTTTCTCTGTCATGGTGTAATGTGATTCCGCCTCATTCATTATTTTTCTAGCATAGCGTATAGGCCTAAAGTGTTTTATTTTCATATGTCTTCCCTATAGTAGATGCACCTATGCAAAGTCGCTTGCATCGCATAAATTCAAAGGTAGGTCCCAGTCTGGGGCACAAGATTGGCTTCAGTAAGTTTTTTTCCCTTTAACATTTTCAAAAGCTGAGAATACGTTCATATGGAGAAGATGAATGGAGTATTCCATCTCAAGAAGAATTGAGTCTCGTTCGGGAAAATTTTTGAAAAATCCTTAATGAACCGTCGGTAGAAACCGGCATGACCGAGAAAACTCCGAACACCCTTGACGGTGGTGGGATAAGGTAACTTAGCAATCACATCTACTTTGGCTTTATCAACCTCAATCCTATTTTTGGAAATCTTATGGCCAAGGACAATACCTTCCTTAACCATAAAATGCCTCTTTTTCGCCAATTTAGACAAAGATTGTGTCTTCGCACCTTTGAAGCTCCTTGTCTACACAGAGAAGCAATTTTCCGAATGATATCCAAGACCGAAAAGTCTCCATGAATACTTCCATCATTTTTTCAATCATTTCATGAAAAGATAGCCATCGACACCTTGTGGAACGTGCCCGGTGCATTGCATAAGCCAAGAGCATGCGAGGTAGGCGAACGTTCGATAAGGACATGTGAATGTTGTCTTTTCTTGATCATGAGGGTCGATGGGAATTTGAAAGTAACCCGAGAAACCATCGAGGAAACAATAGTACTAATTTCCCGCTAATCTCTCGAGCATTTGATCCATAAATGGTAGTGGAAAGTGGTCTTTACTGGTGGCTTCATTTAACTTTCGGTAGTCAATGCATACACGCCAACCCGTAACCAATCGAGTCAGAATTAACTCATTTTCATCATTTCTAACAACGGTAAAGCCACCTTTTCCGGTACCAATGTACGAGGTACCCAAGGACTATCCAGATCGGGTAAAATTAATCCTTCGTCAAGAAGTTTTTCAACCTCATTTTTGATGACATCATTGATTTTTGGATTCACCCATCTTTGGTGTTGAACCGCCGTTTTGTATCCTCTTCCCAAAAGACACTAGTGAGTACTAAACTTCAAGGTTAATACCCTTGATGTCGGAGAGTTTCTAAGCGATGGCTCACCTGTGTGACTTCAAAACCTTTATGAGAGCGGCTTTTTCCTCGACACTTAAGTTTTTAGCAATTATGACTGGTAATTTGTTGTCACCTTCCAAAAATGTGTATTCGAGATGAGGAGGTAACTCCTTGAGTTCAACTTCGGGAGGTTTATCAATTAAAGATTTATCAGTTTTAGCTTCACAAACTTTTAGTTCTTTTTGAATTTTCGGCAAATAATTTCCTTAAAATTGTAGTTGTAATGATGGGATTCATCATTGAAAAATGATTCAAGAAGAAGAATATCCCCCTCTGGGTTATAGTAGGAGTCATCAACTTCCGGTGAAGTTAGATCATCTTCAAGAGCGAGGAAAGCATCGACTTCCTCAAGAAGAAAATCACTATTCCCGAAGGGAGTGAGAGTCAGAGAAGAGGTATAAATGATTTAGTCATAATAAGGAGTGGGATTGCCACTCGCGATCACATCTGAAAGACCGATTAACGTCTTGAGAATACTGCTCCACAAGCATTCAATGAAGTCGATTCGGTTCGACCGACATTTCATCAAATTAGAGTAGTATCTCGAAGTTTGGCAAGATTGAAGGTTACAGCTCTTTTCCAACACGAAGATTTTAATTCACCTTCGTACACATCACAAAGCACGCGTCGTGTTTCCTTATAAGAAGGATCTCCTGAGAATTAGAGGAACTCGAGGATCGGCATCAAAGTCTACGACTATAAAGTCGGCCAGGAATTTGAACTTTCTTACTTTTAGGTAGACATCTTTGGCGATACCGATCGGTTGGGTAATCGAACGGTCTACAAGTTCAAGAGTCATACAAGTAGGAGTGAGCTCTGGAAGAGAAAGTTTTTTCCACACGGATAATGGCATGAGATTTATGCTAGCGCCCAAGATCGGCCAAGGCTAAGCACTCGTCCATTTCAGGGAAAATCACACGTATGAAAATTGTCGGGGTCTCCAAGTTTTTTATCGGCAACTGTTGAGGATGACCGCGAACAATGCCATTCAAAGATTCTAGCCATTTCACTTAGTTTTTCTTTGTTTCCAATCAAGGCTTTAAGAGTCGAGGCAAATTTAGGCATAAGAATCAAAGCATCCGTTAAGCTAATTTTGAAACTCAAATCTTTAAAGATTTCGTAGAATTTCTCAATTTGATCGTTAGCTTTTTCATGACGCCTTTCATCATTATGCCTCAAAGGATACGGAATTGTTGATTTCAAGTTAGGCACGAGAGCAACAACGGGCTTAAAATTTAGTACATGAGGTTGATCTTGGACAACCGGAGGTTGGACGTCTTTGGTACTTCCGTTATTAGTAGGTGGCACCGTGTCCTTTGTTACCTCGGTTTCATGCTCCACTACTTTAGGAGAAGAAGTAGTAGTAGGAATCGTGGGTCCTTGATAAGCAACACCGCTTTGGGTAGTAATACCCTTCAAGTCTTCCTTTGAGTTAGTAAAGGTGTTACTCGGGAGAGAACCCGTACCCGAAGATGAAGCGGTATTGGCATTCATGAATTTGGAAAGCATGTCCGTTAAATTGGTCATTTGATTTTGCAAGTTTTGATTTTGGTCTTGCATGTTTCTCATAACCGCATCATTGGCTTTGACGTATCTTTCAAAATCGGTCTTTGTTACACCTTGTGTTTGAGGAGCCGGAGCTTGGTATGGTGGAGCTTGGTAAGCTGGAGGTTGATTAACTTGGGGTCGATAAATTTGTCCTTGATTAACCGGGGGTTGGTGGATTGGTCCTTGATTATAATTATTCCCTCGGTTTTGGTTGTAACGGTTTTAATTGTTTTGAACTGGAGGAAAACCGGGAGGTCGAATTTGATTAGCAATCGGGGCTCGATAACCGGTATTTCCTTGGTTGTAGTTAGCTACGGCGGCTTGAGAGACGTACTCTTGAATATTGTCACGATAAACATTGCCATTAGTGGCGGGACAATTTCGGTACGAATGAGCACCACCACAAGTAACACAACTTTCGTCGACCGCTTTCACGGGAGTGGGAGCTTAGGATTTCTTATCAAGAAGTAAAGCTTTCACCATATCTTTCAGTTCGGTAACATCGGGAGAAATACCGGGGGTAGAAGAGCTCGAACTCACTTTTGCAACAACTGGTTTGTTACATGAATTACGAACTTTGGATTTGCTTTCAATGATTCTTAGGCAATCACGAGGCATTTTATCCAAAAAGTTACCACTCGCGGCGGAATTCAACGAATCTTGATCATTAGAGTTCAAAGCATTATAGAAAGTATTGAGTTGATGTAATTCTGAAACTCCATGATTTGGGCATGCCGAGAAGGATCATTAAAGTCGGTCCCATGACTCGTAGAAGTTTTATCAAATCGTGTTGAAATCTCGTGATTTAACTTTCGACTATTTGTTGTTTAGAAGGAGATGATTTTTTTGATTGAATTTCGAACAAGTTCATCCCATGTAAGAATCGATCGAGGGGGTTCTTTTTCAAGACAAATCCGGGCGGCACCCTCGAGTGAAAATAGGAAAGGCATAAGCTTTACCGACGTACTCGGGACGTTCGGGAATACTTCATCGTAGAAGTGATCTTGTTGAAATAACGAATGTGAGCATGAGGGTCTTCTTTGTCATGTCCGAAAAATTGTTTGTTTTGAACGAGGGTAAGCAAACCGTGCTTAAGCTCAAAGTTGTCCGCGGTGATCTCGGTAACAACGATGGCATCTCGTAACCCTAGGTGGGTGCTTCGAGCAATTGAGCCATAGTACGATTATCGGCCATCGTAACTACGAGAGGAGCTTGATTTTCAATAGGTTCCACAAAGTTGATTGGTTTCGCAAAAGTCGGTGGGACTTGTTGTTGTTAACGGTTAGAATTACGAGAATAAGAACGAGTACGCATGCACTAAAATGTAAAAAGAAATTTATACTAATTTTTTTTTATATATATAAAAAAAAATTGGTTTTTTCAACAACATATTCACAATATATTTTAATAACGGACAATGAGATAAGACACTTAAACCTAATAATCAACTCGCTTCTCGGTAGCTCTTTAAAGAGATAAACGCACAAAGGAGCGGAGGGCGTACGAAAGAGCGAGTCTATTAAAACCTTTTTTCTCATTTTAGGGTCGTAGTTCCTTGCGAAACGATACCGCCTTTACCCTTCTTATAGTTTGTTTAAACTTTCAATGTGAACGTCCTCGTGAGAGACCAAAAGGTAAGTTTTTGATCTTTGGATTCGGGGATCCATATTCATGATAATACTTCAATTGAAAGTATTATATTGATGGTGAATTTTATTTCTTTTTATGGATAATTTTTTTTAATTTTTTGATTTTTTCTTTTTTTTATTTATTTTTATTTTATTTTATATATATACTAATAAAAGAAAAATCTTTTTTTTATATGAACAAATAAAACAAAATAACTGACACTGAAGGATCTTCAAACACAATTGTTGAAACGGCTCAAACACTCGTATACATTCCTCCCCGGCAGCGGCGGCAAAACTGATTGGGACTTTGACTCAAAACCCTTTAAATTATAAATTAAATTTATAAATAAATATAACAAAATATTTAAATTATAATATAAGGGATAAGATCAAAAATCTCTCATGTAGTAAACCGGGAGTATGATTCCCGGCGTTATTTTCCCCAACGAGGATTGCAAATTGGAAAGTCGAGAGTTGTTTTGATAATCGATGCTTGAATGGGACAAGATTATGATTGGATTTCTAAAGCTACGGGAAAATTAATGCAAACACTTAAAAACAATTAAGGGAAACAAATTTTAACTAAAAACGTTAACGGGAATTCAATAAAATGCGATAATTAATCAATTGAACTAAAATTAAACCCTAAATGATTTTCTAAACTTTTTCTAATCCTATTTGACTATTTAAAAAGAAAAGGCTAAGGAAATTCTAAACCGAGGGTGATTAAAGCTAAAATTAAAGAAAACGAGAACGGGAACGAAATCCCGTTCTTTAAAAAATGAACTTTCAAAATATTAACCCTACGAAAGTAAATTTCAAACCTAAGCTAGGAATATTGATAAAAGAAAATTTTATAAAAAAGTAAATTATTTATTGATTATTTTTCTATTTTTTTAATTTTTTAAAGTTTTTAACAAAATTAATTCACGAAAATTATTAAACTTTGACTAAAAGTTCTAAGAAAATTCTAAAAAATAACTAAGGTTATAAAGATTGTATGAAAAATAAGTCCTACGAATAAGCTAAAAAGAATAAGCCAGAAAAAGAAAATAAGCACTCGAAGTGCTTATAAGGAAAAAAAAATTCAAAATGATGTTAAAAGAATTATGTTTGCAAACTTGGACGTAAAAGTCCCAAGGGCACGTTGGTGAGAGGTGTGTATGTTGAGTCATTTATAAAGGGTGAGACTAGGTTGAGGTCAGGGGTTCGAGCCTTGCTCACCCCTGACTTTCTTGGTTTCCCTTTTTTCAAAACTTTAAAAAGCAAACTTTTAAATCAGCTAACTATGAACATTTTTTGTGAAAACAACTTTTCTGAATCTAAAGGAATAAGCGGTAATGGGGGAGGGGGGTGGGGGGGGGGGGGAGGGAGGTCTTAAACAAATAGAACACACTCAATCTTTTTGGTTTTTTTTATTTCAAAAACTTTATAAGCTTAAAAACTCAATTTAAGCTAAAACTAAGACTTAATAAGCTATAAGCAATCAATGACTACCTTAATAAGCTGGAAATAAGCAAAGAACTAAAAGCAATAAGCTTAGAAATCAAATAACACCTTAATCCAAATACAAACCTAAATAGTCTAACTAGTAACTTTGAGCTTATTTTTAAGTACTCTAATGGAACCTTATGAAAATCTAGCTTATACTACCTTAAAGCTCAACTAATAAGCTACTTAAAACCATAGGCAAAATAAGCTCTGAAAAAGCTAATGGAAAAACTAACTGTGCTATTTTAACTATGTTTTTGGTTTCTTATGAAATGACAAAATAAGCTAAGCCTAACCTTAATAAGCTATGAACAATTAGAAATTAACATAATAAGCTAGTAAAAACAGGAATCAAGCAAAAACTTTAGGCTATAAGCTAAAAATCCTAAATAAGCAGTTTAGTCCAAACAGTCCTTAAGGCAACTTAAAGCTTAATTTTCTATAAGCAAACAGATCCTTATGACTATCTAGCTTATATCATCTTAAACCTTGGCCAAAAAGCTACTAGAAACAGGTCTTAAAAACTATTTTGAAAAGCAAATGGACAAAGAAAAAGCTAGCTGAAAAAGGACTTTTGCACTCAGTATGTGCTGGGTGAACTTGTTGATTTGAAAAGACAAACTGCTGAATTGCAGCTTAAAAATAGATAGCTTAATGAACTTTTAAAAGCAAAATAAGCTGAAATAGATCTACTATTACCTAAAATCTACTTGTGAACAAAATTTGAAATTCTAAAAACTATTTTTACCTGCTGATTTCTAAGCTAGAAATTGGCTATTTGTCTATTTTCTCTACTGATGCAATTGACATGTAAACTACTAAAACTTAAAGCTAACAAATGCAGGCTTACAAACTAGATTACTACACTTATAGAATCACAAACTAAGAGCAAAGAAGGCAAAACCAACAGCTTAAAATAGACATAAGCTTAAATTGCTTATACTAATAAAACTAAGACTAACATATCCTAATTACTTATGCTAAATCACTACTTAAGCTGAAAAACTTAATTCAAAATCTTAAATCCTTTTTTTATAAACCATAAAATGAAAATCTAAATTATATAAAAGGAACAAAGGGATCTTAGCAGTACTAACTAGGTTAGGTACGCATTACCCCCCCCCCCCCCCCTCAGGGGGGGGCCCCCCGGCCCCCCCCCCCGGGGGGGGGCCCCAAACACCATTTATACTACTAAATCCATTTTTAGCTTAGAGGATTGAGATTAAGATAACAAACTTAAAAATATGTATACACCCCTAAAATTGGGTACAGCGGAATAAGGTCCGGGAGGCGTGTTACTTAATAGATCAATAACACAAGTATATATAAAACGACCAAAAGTCGTTTTAAAATGATACACTGAATTTTTAACATAATATTGCTATCAAATAGCCCGAAGCTTTAACTTGTTCCTTATCTATTATTACAAAGACACTGGTTCCATATCTCACATGAGTTCCCAAAAAATAATACACCATATCTTTAGCCATGCTTCCCAAAACAAAATCAACACAATGTATCCTTGGCCCTTATGCTTACTGATCTCCTGAAAAACATTGCTTTAAAACGTCAACAATAATGTTGGTGAATTCATAGGTTTGATAAATCATAATATGCAGGACCGCAAGACTTTCCCGTGATAATGCAACACATGCAGACATCACAAAACCAGATTACATTTTCCTAAGCTCATAAACACTGAAGCTCGACGTTCTTTCTTGCAATAATTATATTATTGCTAATTTCTGCCTGAATAGAGTCGAACCCGGAACTTCCCCGATTTCGACATGCTATACGTTCGTTACGGTGATAGCTAGTCCCACCCGATCGGGGAGGTCGTTTCCCCAAATAGAGTCTATTGTATAACAGTTCGCGCTCGCATAATGTAATTAAACCAACTACATCTTGTATTTGACAGTTCATGATAATGGGCTCAACTTGGGGTTATCGCTACTTAGGCAAACATGTAACAATAATTGAGTCCAATTTATAAAAACAAAGCATGTTTCCCCATAGTTATAAATCATTGAATCGTAAAAATTTGGGGCTATGATACTCACACTTTAGTTATTGATAATACAAATATCACAGATAACTCGTCAAGCTAAATCGTCAGATGCTACTATTTATTTAAGGTCGTATAAGACTAATACCATTGAGTAATCTCTACCTTGCATAAGTTCATATTTAGCTAATCACCATATAATTGTTTGAGTGAAAACATATTTATAATTGTAAAACATTTATAAATATCTGAATAATGTAATTATAGTTATTCCTGGTAGGGTATTAGTTACTCCTGGTAGTGTTATTACTATTGGTAGTATATTAGTTACTCCTGGTAGTGTTATTACTACTGGTAGTATATTAGTTACTCCTGGTAGTGTTATTACTACTGGTAGTATTTTAGTTACTCCTGGTTGTGTTATTACTAATGGTAGTACTTTTATTTACTATCTGGTAGTGTTATTACTATAGTAGTTTATTTGTTACTACTGGTAGGGTTTTAGGTTTATTTTGATGAGTCTGTAACGACTATAATGACCCAATAAAATCAAATTGTCATGACTCGGGTTCTACAAAGAATTTACGGAAACGATATTTTGTACACTTTCCAATTCTGTACGAGACACGAAACTCGACTGAAAATTGGGGCAAAAAAGCACTAGCAATCAGATCTGATGCAGTGTTTTATTTTACTTTATGACTGATTTTGCCCCCGCCTCTTCGACCAGTGTTTTCACTCGATGTTAGACTTAAAGAACTGCGGGGAAGTAAAACGACCTTACGAAAGACTTGCATGTTTCGGCCCGAAGGGCCGAATGACTCGAAAGTGCCGCAATTACCTTCTTTTGAAATCTGACAGGAAACCACTAAATTTAACAAATGCTGGTTTTTTATAACTCGAATATATACCTTGTTTTCACTCTAACTTTTTCATTTATAAATAAGTTTTTACAGTTTTTAAACCTTTTTTCTTCCGGATTCTTCGTTTTCTATGAATCATACTATTATAATATTATAAAAGATGTGTTTTTTATACGAATTTTGGACAGAATTTTGAGTGACCTTGTTGAATCATTTTTAAACTTGCTTTTATACCTTAATACTTTTTGTAGTTAATCATTTTTACCCCAACTTAATATGGTTACAATTTACTTTCTCATCCCTTTTAAACATGATTTAGCAATATATATCGATTGGCGCCTTCCGAAATGAAAGAGTTGTCAGAGCAACTGAAGGAGCTATCCGACAAGGGCTTTATAAGACCCAGTTCCTCACCTTGGGGAGCTCCGGTCTTGTTTGTCAAGAAGAAAGACGGATCATTCCGGATGTGCATTGACTATCGGGAATTAAACAAACTAACGGTGAAGAACCGTTATCCGCTACCAAGAATTGATGACTTATTCGATCAACTTCAAGGGTCGAGTGTTTACTCAAAAATCGACCTAAGGTCAGGTTATCACCAATTGAGGGTTCGAGAGGAAGACATCTCGAAGACTGCCTTCAGAACTCGATATGGACATTATGAATTCCAGGTTATGCCGTTTGGTTTGACCAACGCACCTGCTGTGTTTATGGACCTCATGAACCGAGTGTGCAAACCTTATCTGGACAAATTCGTAATTGTCTTTATTGACGATATTCTGATCTATTCCAAGAACAAGCAAGAGCACGAAGAGCATCTGAAGATAATATTGGAGTTGTATGCAAAATTTTCCAAGTGTGAATTTTGGATTCCCAAAGTACAGTTCCTCGGTCACGTGATTGATAATAAAGGCATTCACGTAGATCCAGCCAAGATCGAATCCGTTAAAGATTGGGCATCTCCTAAGACACCAACGGAGATTCGTCAGTTTTTAGGTCTTGCTGGGTATTATCGACGATTCATTGAAGGGTTTTCAAAGATCGCCAAACCAATGACCAAGCTCACTCAAAAGAAGGTCAAGTTTGAGTGGGGTGACAAACAAGAAGCAGCGTTCCAGTTATTAAAGCAGAAGTTGTGTAGTGCACCAATTCTGGCTTTACCCGAAGGAAGTGAAGATTTTATCGTTTACTGTGATGCTTCAAAGAAGGGTTTGGGCGCTGTGTTGATGCAAAGAGAAAAGGTGATTTCTTATGCATCACGCCAGTTAAAGATCCATGAGAAGAACTATACTACTCATGATCTGGAACTTGGAGCAGTAGTGTTCGCTCTGAAGATTTGGAGGCACTATCTGTATGGTACCAAGTGTACGGTGTTCACTGATCATAAGAGTTTACAGCATATTCTTAATCAGAAGGAATTGAACATGAGACAACGCCGATGGTTAGAGTTGCTTAGTGATTACGATTGCGATATTCGTTATCACCCAGGGAAGGCAAATGTCGTTGCTGATGCTTTGAGCAGGAAAGAACGGGAACCACCGTTAAGAGTTCGAGCTTTAGTCATGACTATTAGCTTGGATCTTCCTAAGCAAATCTTGAATGCTCAGACTGAAGCACGGAAACCAGAGAACATCAAGAATGAGGATGTTGGAGGTATGCTGATTGAAAATGCTAAATGAAGTCCATCCAACGGAACGGCTAATGGTTCATCGGCATGACACTTTTTCAGGTTGGACACATGGAAGGTATTATGAACTTTGCTCAGCTCTTCAGGAAGCTCGAGCTTGTAAGCAACTTCTCCAACCTTTTCTAATACCTTGAAAGGTCCAACATACCTAGGGTTTAACCTCCCCCGTTTGCCAAAACATACGACCCCTTTCTAAGGTGAAACCTTGAGCATAACTTTATCCCCGATTTGGAATTCCATTGGTTTATGCTTTAAGTCAACGTATCTCTTCTGTCGATCACGAGCGGCTTGCATCCTTTGCTTGATCTGGATGATTTTCTTAGTGGTTTCTTGAATTAGTTCTGGACCAAGTATTTGAGCTTCTTCAACTTCAGTCTAACAAACAGGTAAACGACACTTTCGAGCATAAAGTGCTTCGAATGGTGCGGCCTTGATGCTAGCGTGATAGCTATTGTTATATGAGAATTCAACCAATGGCAAATGGTTAACCCAACCCTTTCCAAAGTCGATTGCACAAGCACGCAGCATATCCTCGAGAGTTTGAATGGTCCTCTCGCTTTGCCCGTCTGTTTGTGGATGGTACGCCGTACTCATATCCAAATTTGTACCCAAAGCATTCTGAAGTGACCTCCAAAAATTTGATGCGAATCTCGGGTCGCGATCACAAATGATTGAGACAGGTATTCCATGTCTCGTGACCACCTCCTTCAGGTACATTCTTGCAAGTTTATCCAAAGGATCAGTCTCTCTCATTGGTGTGAAGATCGCAGACTTAGTGAGCCGGTCAACGATCACCCAAATTGTGTCATAGCCTTGAGACGTCTTAGGAAGCTTCGTGACAAAATCCATAGTGATGTTGTCCCACTTCCATTCGGGTATCTTGGGTTGTACCAACAATCCTGATGGCCTTTGATGTTCGGCCTTGACCTTAGCACAGGTCAAACACTTGCTAACATAAGTGGCTATGTCGGCTTTCATGTTGGGCCACCAATATAGCTTCTTCATGTCTTGGTACATTTTGTCGGAACCCGGATGAATAGAGTATTTTGATTTGTGGGATTCGTGCATGATCACAGTCCGCAAATCGCCATAACAAGGTAACCAGCTCCTGCCATTGAGGCACAGGGTTCCATCCGCACGTGGTTCCAACTTTTGTTCCCTAATTGCTTCTGGAAATTTAGCGTTTTCAATCAACATTCCCCCAACGTCTTCACTCTTAATGTTCTCTGGTTTTCGCGCTTCAGTCTGAGCATTTAAGATCTGTTTGGGAAGATCCAAGCTAATAGTCATGACTAAGGCTCGAACTCTTAATGGTGGTTCTCGTTCTTTCCTGCTCAAAGCATCAGCAACGACATTTGCTTTCCCTGGGTGATAACGAATATCGCAATCGTAATCACTTAGCAACTCTAACCATCGGCGTTGCCTCATGTTCAACTCTTTTTGATCTAAAATGTGTTGCAAACTCTTGTGATCGGTGAACACCGTACACTTAGTTCCATATAAATAATGTCTCCAGATCTTGAGAGCGAACACCACTGCACCAAGTTCTAAATCATGAGTCGTATAGTTCTTCTCATGAATTTCTAACTGGCGTGATGCATAAGAAATCACCTTTTCTCTTTGCATCAACACAGCGCCCAAACCCTTCTTTGAAGCGTCGCAGTATGCGATGAAATCTTCGCTTCCTTCAGGTAATGCAAGGATTGGTGCACTGCACAACTTTTGCTTCAACAGTTGAAAAGCTGCTTCTTGTTTATCGCCCCACTCAAACTTGACCTTCTTTTGAGTAAGCTTAGTCATTGGTTTGGCGATCTTTGAAAACCCTTCAATGAATCTTCGATAGTATCCAGCAAGACCTAAAAATTGACGAATCTCCGTTGGTGACTTAGGAGATGTCCAATCTTTAATGGCTTCAATCTTGGCTGGATCCACATGAATTCCTTCACTATCGATCACCACTATCGGATCAACGTGACCGAGGGAACTGTACTTTAGGAATCCAAAATTCACATTTGGAAACTTGGCATACAACTCCACCTTCATTAAGCAGTTCTATGGATTCGCGTAAGGTGTTCTTTATGTTTCTTTATTCTTGTTCTTTCGAATATATCAGAATACGACAATGAAGACAATTACGAATTTTCCAGATATGTTTGCATAACCCATTCTAAGTCCATGAATACGGCAGGTGCGTTGTCAAACCAAACAGCATACTTGAAATTCGTATGCCGTAACTAGTTCTGAAGGCAGTCTTCGGAATGTAATTCTTCTTGAACCCTCGAATGGTGAAAATCTAACCTGACCTTAAGGTTTCGATTTCGAGTAGACACTCACCCTTGAAGACTGATCAAATAAATCATCAATTCTTTGAGCGGATAACGAATCTTCACCGTTAGGATTTATTTATTTCCCGGTAACAATGCACATGACCGAATGAAGCCCTTCTTCTTGAGCAAACAAGACCGGAGCTCCCTAAGTAGGAACTGGGTCTTTAATTTCTTTGTGGACACTCTTTCATGCATCAGATAACTATTTCATTTCGGAAGGCGCCAATATCGATAAGGTCCCAGCTACAGTGCAGCACCAGGTACCAAATCATTTGAAACTCTACTTGTCGAGTTCGGAGGAAGACTCGCAAGTCCTCAGGAAATACTTCCGGAAAGTCTGAACAATTGATACGACCTCAAAGTCTGCTTCTTTCCGACTTGTCTCAATCTCCTTTGTAAGTAACTGTGCCAAAAAGACGTGAGATCACTTATTATCAGATACCTTTGAACCTTTGGTACACGATGACGTTTAGGATGCGATCCTGTGTCCTGTCACTACATCCCCTCACAGCGAACGATTAGGATTTCGCCTCCCTGGAGGGTATAATACGAACAAGCTTCTAGCACATTCCGATAACAGGCACTGTATTTGACAACAGTCCATGCAATATGACGTCGAAACTACCCATCTCAACGCGCATTAGGTTGTGTGAACGGAAGTTTTTTAGTAAATTCTCTATTAGGCGAGCAAATTCGATAGCGGAATTGTCTTAGGGCGACTAGTGATGTGTCTAGGCTTATCGGCTTAGGATTTGGTATAAGATGATGCCAACTTTATAGTAAGACGGAGTGAAGGTCTGTTTATTTGATAGGGTTACTAATTCAATTTCCAAAAGTAAACGCGTTCTATGAATACACAACAAAAAACATGAATATAAGGTATAAAAAAATGGTTTCCTTAAACAGAGGCTTTTAGAGTGACAACTCTCAGCACGGCAAAATTGGGATTAAAAAAAAAAAAATAACCCCATATTCCCCCTGAATTAAAACATATATGATCAGGCCATGTATATATTGAGGAACTAACGCTGCATTGCTCATTTTTGTCAAATAGCGTTAAAATTTCATGATATTCGTGAGAAGTTTTTTGTAAGAGTAAATATAAACTAATTAATATTGACCGCAATTCTCGAACAATACGATAATTTGATAGATAATTTGAAATCATTCGTACAACTGAAATTTAAGGGAAATACAACGAGAACTCCTATGGAAATAAAGTTTAAGATAGCTTCAACTTAGGGTTTTGCGAGTCAAGGCGAGCCAACTTTCTCTTTTAAGCATGAGTCTCCTCCTTAATGATGTTAGGGTATAGATCGTTCTCCTACCTCTTAAGGTATGCACCACTCCATGCTGCTCTAGTACCTCCATTTTGGTTTTTTATGACTTTGGTTTTCTTTCGATCATGGGCAAATCTCTGTTGATATCCCTTGATTCCCTTCCCACATTCAAAGCATTAACCTCCTAGACTTGTCCCCCTTAGTGCCTCTTTGGTTGTTAAGTAGTATGTCATTTGTGGTCACATGAATAGCGGGTGTTTCACACATGTAAAAAATATATATAATATATAATAAAATATAAAATATATATATAAGTATAAAAATCAACAAGAGCAATAAAACCGAGAAGTAGTATAGAGCTTTCCCGGGTCGTTTATCCCCAACGAAGCTGGACTGGACAATCGATACAATCGAAGATTTGAGTTTGAAGGAAGGAATTGATTTGAGAAGTTGAAAAAGTTAAATTATATAACAACAAACAAAAACGTTTAAGAAAAACCTAGAAATTATGAAATTAAACTAGAAAATGAGGGCCCGAATCCCGAACAAAAGGGGGGAAAACCTAAAATCTTTAAAAATAACCCTATGGAGAATTTTTCACTTCTAAACTACTCTACGGTATAAATAACGACAGAAATGAAAAAGACAATAGACCCGAAAACCAGTTCGATTGAACCAAAAACGAGACAAGACAAAAACCGCACCCGTACCGTTCTTAAAAAAGTAAAAAGTTGTAAAAATGACCCTAACAAAAATTTATTAATATTTTTCCTACAAACCTAGCTGACAAAAGAAAAATTTTCTAAAAAACAAAATATTTTTATTTGGATAATTTTTGTATTTTTTATATGAATTAAATAAACTTTTTAACGAAATTTAAATCATAAAAATATTAAATGATTTCAAAAATATCTGAAAAATTTACAAAAAATACTAGACTTTATAAAGTTCCTACGAAAAATGAGAAAAAAAAATAAGCTCAATGAATAAGCTCCGAATAAGCTTATACAGCTTATTAGCTGTTTTGGGGGGGGGAAGCAAATGTAACATAAGTACAATTGCCCTTGAGTCTTTAACGAAAAAAAAGAACCAAAGGGCGCAGTGGAGATGTAGTTGTGGTGTAAAAGGGGCGATTATCAGCTTGTCCCGAGTTTCGAGAAGGATAATAAAGTCCTTGCTCAACGGACCAGGCAAAGTGTCTTCCTCCTTCTCTTTTTTTCGAAAACTCAAGAAGTAAAGTTGTTAAGCTTCATAGGGGCTTAACAACTTTGTCTTACTCCATACTTTTGCTGAAAAGCAATAAATAAGCTTAAAAATAAGCTTAAAGTGGACAGAAAGCTTAAAAGGCTTTTAAGCTAAAATTGCTTAGAGTCCATTGAGACAATTTTGGTCGTTTAAGCAAGACAAAGATTAAAATAAATAATGGAGATCTAAACTAACCTAAATAAGCTCTAAAAGTTAAGTGCTAACACAAAATAAGCTGGGAAAAGTTTTAAAGTTGACATGAAACTTAATCACAGCTTAAAACTAAAAAAAACTTGACTTGTTTGGACAATTAAGCTAGGAAAGGGAAAAATAAGCTTAACAATTATCTAAATTATCCTAAAAATCTATTAAAAGCTAAAATGGGCTAGTGGCATAAGCTAAATAAGCACAAAGAAGAATAAGCATCCCCTACACCTAAGGCACTCAAAAACAGTCAAATGCTCATTTGAGCTTAAAAATAAGCTAGCAAATGAGCTTTTCAAAACTGAAATTCAACTAGCTTATAACAAGACTTATAGCTCTTGAAATAAGCCCAATAACTTGGGCTTAAATGTTCCTTATGGCTAGAAAAAATTAAGCCAAATCTCCTCCCCTTTGCACTAACAGGGGAGCTTTAAGGCAAATCTCAGGCTTATTAGACAGCTTATTAAAGCTGTCAAATAATCCTAAACACAAAAACAAATACGCTAAACATATTGATGCACATGAATAGGGACTTGTGCCCCAATTTTGACATCCTAAAACTTATAAATCTCTGCTGATTTTCTGAAATGAAAAAGGGTTTTTGTCTTTTTTAAAACTGTTACAAACAAAGACTTGGTGCTTTTTGACTTACAAAGTCAAAAGACCAAAGATGTTTGACAGCCTCTTTAACACACACAAAACACACTCTTTTTTGAACTTTAAATCAAATTCACAAGTGCTTAACTAAATAAGCACTTGTGGTGTTTTAAGAATCACAGTTAAAAAAAATGTTTTATAAAACTTTTGAAAAACAATTTTCAAACTTAACAACTTGTAAAAACAGATTAAAATGAGCTTAAAACTTAAGCTTAAACCAACCTAATGACCATAACCCAAACCAAGACCATTTTGACACCCGTTTTAAGGCTTATGCAACACTACTTTATAATAAGCTTCCAAAACTAAATGACTCAAAATCTATTTAAAAGCTAAAACAACTGAAACTTTTTATCAACTTACACTATATTTGACCTACTTAAGCTAAATGGACTATAAAATCTACAGCTTATTAGTGAATAAAAGCTACTTACTCTACTAGCTTTTTAACTAATCACTATATGACAGAACTTGAAAAGTAAAGCTAATGAAATTAAGCTAAAAACAATTATAAAACAATTATAACTATAAACTACTAAACACAATGAACAGCATTAAGCTCTATTTCAACTAAGTAATAAGCAAATGTACATAAGCTAAAATGCTAAGTTGAAATTCAAATAGAAACCTGAGATTTGAAGAGTCCTCACAGTTGGTTTTTCTTAAGCTAATCCAATGAAGTAGCTTAAGTGTTCCTAAAATGGCTTCCTAGCCCTAAACCTCAATAACTTGATTTTTGCTCATTACTTGTTGCTATCCAATTAACTCAAAACAACTCAATTTACATGATCCTTGATGTAAATGAATTCCGGTGAGTAATTAATGTCTAAAAACAGACTTTAACTAAATATTTGAGCTTATGAAAGGTAATAAGCTCAAATGAGCTTATTAAGAGCTTATTGAGTAAATTCGACTTAAAATTGAAAACAAATTTCACTTATATTTGAAAACTAAATTGTTATTACTAAAATGATGAAGTACAAGAGGAAAGGAAGAGAGTACAAATGCTTAAAACGTATTGCTAAAAGTTTGAAAGTAAATTGCTTAAAAACGAGAGAATTTAAAACTAAAAATTAAAACAAAAAACAACTAACTACTCTTTGTTTCTTCTGTCTTCTTGTTTCTTTTATAGGCTCTTCTGTGTTTGTTGTGAGAGTAAACAGAGCAAATCCTGTCCCTTGATAATCCTTGGTTTCCAAGTCGAGTGTTCACAGCCCTTGATGAGGTTTTTGTGTGGGTTTGGATTGCCAACATGGCATTAAGGGTTTAGTGGAGGAGGGGGGATAGGTTTACCCAGGGGGTGGTTTGGGTTGCAGGGTAAAACGGGTGAGATCGGTCATAGTGATTAATCCCAACTATCCTAAGAACTAGTCTAATAACCTATACAAATTATTAACCCTCTCTGAAAGAGTTCGTGTGCTTTTTAAGTATATTAAGTGATAGAGGCAGTAACAGGGTTAGTTCCTACACTAGGGTTAGAATGATCATCCTTCCCTAGTACCCTGTTAATCCCATGTCTAAGTGGTAATCTAATAACATGATTAACATGATCTAAACCACCCGCAATACTACCAAAACCCAGGGTTACACGATAGTCAAAAGGATATCCAACTAAACCATGATCTAACAGGAAACAAACATTATAACAATAGTAAATTCATGGCTAGGCCAGTACTTGAAGTGCTTAGCCGCTCATGGAAACAACAAAGCAAGAATTAATAAAGATAATCAGGGATGGAAAACTCATAATTCTTATAGAAGTTTTTTATGAATGATTAAATATAAAAGTAAGTTTAAGTGTGATCTCCCTTGGACTTCTTGTAGAATTCTTCGAGCTATGGAGGCCTTGATCACCCCTTTGATCTGTGGTGGAATGGTTGATATCGAACTGTCTGAATGAGGCCTCTATTTGTAGATTTCGAATAGTTTACAACGTAACCTTTTAGGGGTTTACGCCATAAACTGCTAACGCATACTTTCCATCTTGTAGGCTTAAAGGATGTTACGGCGTAATCAAGTGTAAACTTTACGCTGTAATGCTGACTCAGATAACTCATCCTTCCATATTAATAATGTTACGGCGAAACCTTACGTGTGGTTACACCGTAATCTTGCTGGGTGACGTGTCTTGCCTTGAATAGGTTACAGTGTAACACTATCGTAGGGGTTACGCCGTAATATCTCGTAAGAATCCGTGTTTTCTTCATTTTTACGTCCTTTTCCCGTGTTTCTTGTCACATACTTGCATTTTACCTGAAAGTAACGAAATAACCATAAAAGTATCCAATTCAAGTATTTATAAGAGAATTGCAAGTATTTTTAGGGGGAAAATGACACTAAAAAGTATCAAATATATGATGTTATCAAATATCCCTCCACATGACTTCTGCTTGCCCTAAAGTAGACCTGTTAGAATAGATTATAAAAAGTTTCCTCTGATTTAACTAAAAGAAATGAATTTATAAAAGACTTATGCTAGACACATTAAAGCCGAACACCTTACGAAAAGGGGATCAAAAATCACTCAACTCTCAACTATTCTAAGTGTTCATTTTTGGGGTGATCACTTATTTGCACAGTTATAGTATGTATTCTATCATAAGCTTGGAGAGTACACAAATCTATACCAGTTAGAGTTAGGGTCTAAACAATTCTTAAAGGCAACATAGGTGACGTAACACAGGTTTACTGGGTGATATATGGGTTAGGATAGACACAGGATA
This sequence comes from Tanacetum coccineum, assembly GCA_026074375.1. Taxonomy (NCBI): domain Eukaryota; kingdom Viridiplantae; phylum Streptophyta; class Magnoliopsida; order Asterales; family Asteraceae; genus Tanacetum; species Tanacetum coccineum. The sequence goes on along the minus strand of BQNB010000415.1, from coordinate 145,990 downwards.
CACATTTAATTGGTGTTAAGATAAAAACACAAAACAAATAGTCATATATATTCTAAGGTATCCATAACCAGCTACTGTCTATCCATAGTCTAAGTCTTTAAGTGCAAAAATCAGATCATATCATCATAATGGGTTAGCTAATAATGAGATCTTGCGGAGCATGCTAACCCATTCTTCACTAGGTGGCTTATAGTTGCACCATCCATATAATCACTAGATGGCTTATAGTTGCACCACCTTTTTACTTAGTTGGTTTTATAACACGTAACCCACATCAGGAGTTAGATCACTAGGTGGCTTATAGTTGCACCACCTTTAATTTGTTTTTATTTTTATAATACTCTTGTACATTACATATCACATATCCCCTCACTTGAGATAAATAGTATCAAAAGTGACAATACCGGGGGGTCTTCCATGATCATAATAATACGTCTTCAACGAAAGTGCCAATCTTCAAACCATTTTCCTGAACCATAGACTTAGGTAGCCAGAAATTTCATTACAAGAATAAATATAGACTACAGGGTTGGCTAAGGTGAAATGGTGAAACAAAACATATAATATTAGGTGAAAACATAGATTGGCTAGACAAGGGTGATCTAGGGGTATCTTGCACTAATGATGAGTGCAACAAGAGGGTTTTTAACATTGGAGGTCGACAAGTCAGTGTAACAAGTCGATAAAAATAGACATATAGTCTACTTGGGTGAATTCCTAAATGTTTCCTTCTCGAACCATCTATTCCTGCTAATCAATTAGGTCTTGAAATGATGTAGAGGTGATAAGGTGTCATTTTATACACTTTTTCGGGGTCGTTTAACCCCTAAATCATGTGTTTATGCCTAAAATAGGTACTTAATTGTTCCTTTTTAGGTATTCAGCATTTGGAAGGCATTTGGAGGAAATACACGTGACTTGGGCTCATTTGGAGAAGAAACGGACAAGATTACAAGTGTACACCAAATCTGATGAATAAAATGCGTACAGTGGCTGGAGACGGCAGATTACATGTGACGCCGTCACAAATCCTACCACGACAGCGTCACAAGATATCACGACGGCGTCAGCCCGCACGATCTAGCCCATTATCTAGAATATTCTTGTCACAATGGCGTCACGATTAAAACGCGACGCTGTCGTAGCGATTTTCTTATAAATACAAATCCGATTTTAGGGTTTTAGTGTGTAACTTTAGAATAAAAAGAGGGTATGAACCTAGTTCGTTTAGCAGCTGTTAGGGACGATTTTAGGGCCTCAAAACCCTATTGTACTTCCTTCAATTAATGTTCTAATCAAGTAAGACTTATTTAATCATTCAATACGTCTTGTTGTGTGATTCTTATCTGTTCTTGCTTTATCTATAACATGCTTAGCTAAACCTTCTATTGTGTTTATTTATGATTGTATGAAACCTAGGATGTAAATCTTAGTAGTGTTGCTTCTTGTGATGAATATGCATGTTAGGTCTTAGAAAACCAGCTTTTGTCTATATCGCTGTTGATATGTCTAGGAAAACATGATTGTGTAGAAAGGATACCATCGGGTAACAATCTTCATACTACCTTGCCCCTTATATGGTTGATCCACTCTTAATATATTTCAAATGCATTTAATATACTCTTAGGGGCCTTGTAATAATCTTCATACTACCTTACTTGTGCGATGCCTTACCAGAATATTAAATAGATGGCGGGTTCGTGTAATTCGTTCATGACTTAGGAAATAATTACATAGATCATCACAAGTGTGACAAAGCAACAACACTAGGAGAAGCAATCTAGGGAGTAATACAAGATTAAATAAACACAATCTTTTATTATATTATTATCACCACTAGTTTAGTTTATATTTAGTTTAATAGCTAAAACCAACCACCTCTCCAATATATGATTTTACACGCTTTCATAAAATATAAAAACACAAAAAGAATCTTTCCTCAACCCTTAGAATTCTGTTAGACCGTGATCAATCCTTCCCAGCCTATTCCCATAGAGAACGATAACAAACCCTGAGTCTTGCCTATACTACTACTACAACGGTTAGGTACTCTACCTAGGGAGTTGTAAAACTTCGTGTAGAAGTCTTACGACGAACGCATCAATAGACCAAGTTCTAAAGTCTACAATACTACCGACACACTCAATATTTTTGGTGGATTTTTGTATAATGAGATGAAAATAGAACATTAGGCTTAAACTTCACCAAGTAATAATAAAGGGTAATGTGAATTCGGCAAAGATTAATTCAAGTGATAATTCTACTCCCATCCTCCCACTTGTTTTGTATAATGTCCCTATTGTACATTAAGGAAATGAAATAAATAGGAAGAGTAGAATTAGAACAAGAAACTCCCTCGAGCATTGCTTCTGAACATATAAAATGTAATAAGCCAATAGAGAAATCCAAAAAATCTCCATCGTGAGCAAAGCGCATTTTCCCCTGTGATGTGTAAGACATATGGTATAAATTAATGTAGAGGACTTGTACAAATTAATCAAGTTATAATTTATAAATCTAGCTAAAAATTACATATGTATAAATAGGGACTGTTTTAATGGTTCTGTTGGAATTCCAATCTTATAAAATTATGAAAATGTTTTATTAAAATAGTACATATTTTAAGGATCGTAAGCATATAAAGAACTCAAAAAACCGAGCTATAACGAAGAAGTTATGACATTTACAAGACTACGATAACTAAATATATAAAAGTGTTTTATAAATCTTATTTTATAAAATTGGCTACTGTTTCAGATCTGAGAAAAATGCACCAATAGTTATGAAGATAATACATGTCATGAGGATTCCAAGCATATAAGAAACTTTAAAAATGAAGCTATAACAAATGAGTTACGGGTTTTGAAAGATTTAAAGTTGTAAAAGTAATTTTATAAACATTTTGAAGCTACTGATTTGACACAGATTTTTATAAAATCAGTGGATATTTTATTTAAATAGTTTATCTCGTCACGATTCCATACATATAAAGAACAAGCGAATCTATATAACTTGTGATATTGTATTTACATTAAATACACGATACTTATACGCCCTATAAATAATTAGGTTGCACTCGGATTCCGTGAGACATTTCACTTACTTGATTTAGATAATTAATCATTCACTTGAGGTGAGTTCATAGCCCTGCTTTTATACAATTACAACGATTTACAACTTTAGGGTGAGAAATATGCATTGTTTTACAATTGGACGCAAGTACATTTTTAACAAATTACGAGTTTGCCTAAGTAGCTATAACCCACTATGCCCATGAATCATGAACTTTTAATTACTGGATTGTAAGCGCGAATGTTATGAATAGATCTATTTGGGATTGACATCCCCGTTCGGGTGAGTAACGCTCACTAGTTTCGGAGGTACCGAAACGATGAATGTATACCATGTCGAAACAATTTGGATGTTGTGGGTTGAACATCTACACGGGCACCTTATTTGCATTAATTTGTATACATATATGTTGTAGCTTCAGTGTCATGAGTTTAGTGCATTTCATAATTACATTTTGAGATATTGTATGTATTACATGTGTTACACATGGAAATCTTGTGGTCCTACTTTATACATTATTTAAACCTGTGAATTCACCAACTTTATGTTGCCGTTTTAAAGCATGTTTTTCTCAGGTCAATAAGGCAAGAACAAGGATACATTGGTGGTCATCATTTTGGAGTCATATTACATGAAGATTTAAGTACATTACATTTTGGAGTATTTGTTATGAATTAAAAGATTTTACAATTACGAGGATGAACAAGTTAAGCTTCGGGATTTTGTAACAAACAAGTTTATTAAATCTAGTGCATCATTTTTAAACTACTCATATAGAGTTCGTTATCATATCTTGTGCTATTGATCTGTGATGTAACACTCTCAGCCCCTTATTCCACTGTAACCCTATTTGGGTGTATTACATATTGGTATCTAAAGCCAAGGTTATAGAGAACCAGGTCAAATGTTTTTACTTGGACTATAACCGTTTTCAAATATTGCATCATACAAATGTTTTCACAAGACATACATACCCTATTTGGTTGCATTAGTTGGTTAAACTAGATGCTTACATGATCTATATATGTGTTTATATTATATTACATAAATACTATACTGGTCTTATATAATATACTTATATAAGTTTATTTTATTGTTTCAGCAGTCATGTCGTCATCCACAGTTACCTACACGTCCATTTATACTAATTCAAAGCCATAGAGGTTCCAGCGGGTTTCTGATGAGGAGCCGGAGGCACCTACGAAGGCACCACCATCTCTAAACTACGTGCCGAGACCTGAGCACCCACCTTCTCCAGACTATGTGCCTGGCCCTAAGGAGACAGAGCAAGCACCAACTTCTCCAGATTATGTGCGTTGTGAGGACGCGCAGGATGAATGAGCTTTGCTAAGAGCTCAGGTTTCTTTGTTGACTAGAGAGACGAGATACTTTAGCTTGATGGCTTCTTCTTACGAGCATGAGGCTGTTATTGCCCGACAAGCATGGTCTCAATTTAAGAGTAGGATCTAGGCCATAGAGGCCCAGATTAGAGCTTTACAAAGGGACGTTGATGTACTACAAAGGCAGAGGATCAGAGATGAGGACAGACTGACGGCCCACATTTAGCACGAGCACGACAGGTTCAGAGATCTTATACGCGCTGTAGAGGCAGGACCTCAGGATGGACCAGAAGATGCTAGTAGTAGCTGTTAGTATTGTATTATTTGTTAGCTATCCTGCATAGCCTACTAAGTTTTATGGGTAACTCCCAGCTAGTAGGCTGCATATATTTTGTTCATCTTTTAGCTATCTTGTATGGCATGTTAAGTATTATGGGTAACTCCCAGCTAGCATTGCTTTAGGACCATATTTTCATTTTGTATCTCATTGCACTAATCATGTTGTAATCAGAATTATCATGTATGATTATCAATGTTGTTATGTATGAATGTTGATTTATTTATGTCATTATTGATTTCACTTCAGTTGTATTTCACTGTGTGTTGTGATCTCATTTTATTTATTATGCATATGTCATGTCGCGTTTATGATTGTATGAAATCTAACATGTATTATATTTTCTTGTGATTTGAAGAAAATGCCGCCAAAAAGAACCGCCACAACAACCACACTCGCACCTATGACCGATGCTCAAATTAAGGTACTAATTGCCCAAGGAGTTGTTTGGCAGACACGAAGCATAACAGTAAGCAGAAAGAAATTGGGCGGACGACAGTCATGATTCAAGAACTGGCGAAAGAAGACAAGTGTCTACTGTTCGTGAGTGCACCTACACTGACTTCCTCAAATGTCAACCCCTGAATTTTAAGGGTACCGAAGGAGTTGTTGGTCTTACTCAGTAGTTTGAAAAGATGGAATCTGTTTTCCATATAAGCAACTGCACAATCACATGTCAATTCAAGTTTGCTACTTTTACTCTTTAAGGAAATGCCTTGACATGGTAGAACTCCCATGTTAGGACTGTCGGACATGATGTTGCATATGCAATGACATGGAATACTTTAAAAAATATGATGACTAATAAATACTGCCCGAGATACGAGATTAAGAAGCTGGAAATTGAACTATGGAACTTAAAGGTGAATGGTACTGATGTGGAAAGCTATAGCCAACGTTTCCAAGAGTTGGCATTGATGTGCTCGAGAATGTTTCCTGAAGAATCAGAGGAAGTTGAAAAATATGTCGGTGGTCTTCTTGACATGATCCAAGGAAGTGTGATGGCTTCTAAGCCAAAGAAAATGTAAGATGCAATTGAGTTTGCAACCGAACTGATGAATCAAAAGATCCGTACTTTGGTTGAACGTCAAGCGAAAAACAAAAGGAAGTTTGAGGACACTTCAAGGAATAATCAAAACCAACAGCAGCCTTTCAAAAGGCACAATGTGTCATGGGCCTATACTGCAAGGCCTAGGGAAAAGAAACCGTACAGAGGATCTAAACCTCTGTGCCCTAAATGAAACTACCATCATGATGGACAGTGTGCCCCCAAGTGCGCCAACTGCAAGAGGACTGGCCATCTAACCCAGGACTGTCAAAGCCCAGCTGCTGCTGCCAACAACAACTAGAGAGCCCCAGGGGTAAATCAAAGAGTTCTTACTTACTTTGAGTGTGGAGCTCAAGGCCATTTTACGAGTTATTGCCTGAAACTAAAGAACAAGAATCAGGGAAATCAAGCTGGAAATGGTAATGATATGGCAAGATCTTATGGTACGGGCACTGCAGGGACAAACCCGAACTTTAATGTTGTCACGGGTACGTTCCTCCTAAACAACTGTTATGCTTCAATTTTATTTGATACTGGTGCCGATAGGAGTTTCATGTCTACTGCATTTTGTTCTTTGATTGATATCATCCCAACTACACTAGACCATGGTTATGATGTCGAGTTAGCTGACGATAGAATACTTTGGGTTAATACATTTATACGGGGTTGCACTTTGAATTTTCTGAATCATCCATTCAACGTCAACTTAATGCCCGTAGAGATGGGTAGTTTTGATGTCATAATTGGCATGGACTGGTTATTAAAATATCATGCTGTAATCGTTTGTGACGAGAAGATCATTCGTATCCCCTTTGGAAATGAAATATTAATTGTTTGTGGTGACGAAAGCAACAACGAGAACGGGTTTCGATTAAACATCATCTCGTGCACCAAAACGCAAAAGTATTTGCTGAAAGGATGTCATGTCTTTTTGGCACATGTTACCGCAAAGAAGGCTGAAGACAAGTCGGAGGAGAAGCGACTTGAAGATGTACCTATTGTTCGAGATTTCCTCGAAGTATTTCTCAAGGACTTGGCGGGTATTCCACCAACCCGACAAGTGGAATTTTAAATCGATTTAGTACCTGGTGCTACACCTGTAGCACAGGCGCCTTATCGATTGGCTTCGTCTGAGATGAAAGAATCATCGGATCAATTGCAGGAACATTCTGACAAAGGCTTTATAAGACCCAATTCCTTACCTTGGGGAGATCCGGTCTTGTTTGTCAAGAAGAAGGATGGATCATTATGTGCATTGATTACCGAGAATTAAATAAGCTAACGGTGAAGAACCGTTATCCGCTTCCAAGAATTGATGATTTATTCGATCAACTTCAAGGGTCAAGTGTCAACTCGAAGATCGACCTGAGATCAGGTTATCACGAACTGAGAGTTCATGAAAAAGATATACCGAAGACCGCATTCAGAACTTGATATGGACATTATGAATTTCAAGTTATGCCATTTAGTTTTACTAATGCACCAGCTATATTTATGGATCTCATGAATCGGGTGTGCAAGCCATACCTGGACAAATTCGTGATTGTCTTTATTGACGATATTCTGATCTATTCAAAAACCAAGCAACAGCACAAAGAGCATCTCAAGTTTATCTTGGAATTGCTTAAGAAAGAGGAGTCGTATGAATAATTTTCTAAGTGTGAATTTTAGATTCCCAAAGTACAGTTTCTCGGTCATGTGATTGACAGTAAGGGCATTCACGTGGATCCCGCTAAGATTGAGTCAATTAAGGATTAGGCATCTCTTAAGTCACCAACGGAGATCTGTTAATTTTTAGGTCTTGCCGGTTATTATCAAAGATTCATTAAAGGATTCTCAAAGATCAGCAAATCAATGACCAAGCTAACACGAAAGAAGGTCAAGTTTGATTGGGGTGACTAATGTGTGTTTTCCAAGCTTTAAATTTATAATACTAGAAATACCAATTTTTACTAAAAACACAACACTAGGGAAATATACCCGTTCGTGTATAGTATAGCTTTAGGTAAGTCCAGTTCGTTCCACGAGAATTGAAGTTTTCACAGTTTGCAATTAAGGTGCTAAGGTTACGATGATTGTCACGGATCAAATTAACCAAATTTTGCATATATCGAATGTTGCAAAGAAAAGCAAATAAAGGGATGATTCAATCAAATGATTAAGGTATGTTTGTTTAGGATATGATCATTTAGATAATGATGTGTTTGGAATAGTGTTTATAAGTTTAGAAAATAGAGTTATCACAAGTTATAAATCCTTTCGGCCTATAAATATATCGAGTGATTATATCAAGTAATAACAACAAATCCTTTCTGCTTTTATAAGTTATTATAACCAATATATTAGATGGATTGATAGAACACATATATAAAGAAACCTTTTGGCCTATTTTCTTATATAAAATATGTTTTACCAATTCAATAAACACATATCCAAACGCTCCATATCAAAGATCAAATTATGCCCAAACAAACATAAGATTACTACTCCATGATCAAAGAGATGAAGATCATAACAATCATATAAATTCCAAAAAACTTCATATTAAAAGAGTTGTAGAAATTATACCAACGTTTACAAGATCAACGATTCGACAATTAGTTCTCCTAAATGAAAACTATTCTAAAACCCAAGCTATTGATTTCAATCGACCCGAACCCTTAAGGTGCTGTCAACACCCTTGAAATTCATGGTGGAATGATGAGAGAGTTGTTGTAGAAGTGTGTGTGAGGATATGTAAGTGTGTGTGGGATGTTTTGTAGTATGAGATGGATAGTGAGGAGGAATGCTTTGAGGATGAAAATTCATCTTCAAGTTATAGGCAAGTTTGGGTGCAAAGTGACTTTGGGTGTTAATGTGATAGCATTTAATGGCTTTTACTGGAAGTGCGGCGCACTTACAAATAAGTATGGCGGTTTTGAGGAGTTAATGCAGGTGCATTTATTAGACTTTAATTCTTTAAACTTTGGGAAAAAGTGCGGCGGTTTTGGCTTTAGAGGAAAGTGCGGCGCATAATGTTACAAGTGCGGCGGACTTTATGAACTTTAGCTAGAAATCGTTCTTTTCTTGTATTCACCTCCCAAAATTTATAAGCAATTCAAGCTAATTTAAGTACCAAAAGTTCATGAGAAATGATCAAATATACATAAATAACGCCATAGAAATATGTATAATTTAGGCGTTATCAAATCCCTCCACACTTAGCTTATTGCTTGCCCTTAAGCAATGGAAGCGAAAAAAATAAAATCATTTGTCGTGACTTGCAAAAAATTTAGATTTTTATAAGAGTTTGCATATTGGATAGCTTTTCAGGCATAGACATATAACATAGCACCTCATACAGGGATAGTGTTTGATTTTTAATTTCACCCAGCCACTCAGATAGGGTTAAATATGATATTGTGAAGAACACTCAATTTACACAGACATAATCTAGACAGCTACCATATGCTTGTACTTAACATACAAACCTGACCAAAGGGCGGAACTTTAGTACTAGAGAGGATCCAATCTTCATGCACTGAACATAATCCTTTATTTCTTTGAACTATTATAACACACATATATAACTTCTTCTCTTTTTTTTACCATATGGTTTGCTTAGGCTTGGCACAGAGCTTCTTCATTCAACTTTCAGATATTTCAGTAATATAGCATTAAAAGGAGTGCTTTCAAGAATAAGGACTTGCGAGATACATTTCATGTGATAGGCTTTGGTCTAGTAAATGATGATTAAGTACAAGTTCTAGAGCTTCTAAATTACCGGCTCTCACAAACATAATTATCAACCAATACCAATGTTCCAGAAAAGGTGACAAAGACCATACGTACACATCCGTAACGACAGAATATACACATATGTTAGCCTCAAAATATTGAGTCAAACAAGGAAGCTCTGTCACTAAATAAGGAAGCTTCGGTTTTTATTCATTTATGTTATAATAGGCGAAAAGGGTAAACGGGCTCATGAACGTAATCTAATCTTGTACTAGTTCCGGACTAAGGTCCATTGTAATCTCAAGCCCAGCCTAAGTCAAACATCGTTCGGCCCGAAATTTGGTATCACTCGCCTTGGGTGGGTTTAGTGATTTGATTGTGGTTATTTTGAGCTTATCCATACGGCTTAATTTTTTTTCTTTTCTTTTCGTCACAATTTTTTAAACGTGTGTTGTTTCATAGACAAACCTCAAGTACCACCTTGTTGACAAAATCATTTTTTGTATTTTACATAAGACAATATTTTTGTCATTAAGTAATATCAAAATTTTACAACAAGTGTTTCTTTATTTCAAAAACTATTAACATTTCTTTTGTTTTTTTTCTTCTTCTTCGTCTTCTTGCAAAAGCTTTTGATAAAACAGTTTCAAAGCCTCAAACCCTTCATAGTGTTCAAGGTTTTTTTGTAGCTTATTTTCAAAGTTCTTATCCGTGGCTTATTCTTGTGTTGAACGAGATTGTGGTTTAGACAAGCTTATTTTCAAGCTTATTTTTCTGGGTTTAGTTGCTTCTTGTGGTCCATGGTTTGAAACATCCAAGAGACATAGATCTACGTTATTAGGAACAAGGACTTGTGGTTTTTGGTGGTTTTTGTTAATGACAAAAGCAAGGACAAGCGCACATTTTGGCTATTAGTGGAACCGAACAACTCACAAGCCGAACAACTCACAAGACGAACAACCTTGAAGTCAAACAACAACTTGAACCGAACAACCTTGAAGTCGAGCAACAACTTGAACCGAACAACCTTGAAGTCGAACAAAAACTTGAACCGAACAACCTTGCAAGTCGAACAACATTTGAACCATACAACTTAGTTTCTAAGTGGAACCGAACAACTTTCTACTATTATAAACCGAACAACTTGTTTCATGTATGCACTGAACAACTCGTTTTAAGTTATTTCGGGTTTTACGGTTTCGAGTGACGGATAACTACGGGTCTTTTAACTTATGCCATTGTGATCGTGAGCTCGTTTCGATCAACGTGGTATATTGATTTTCTACCGACGATAACCGTATCACATAAAAGGATCAAAACAAAAAACGGTTTAATTTATAAAATTTAAAACGAAAGAGATGAATTAAAATAGGAGGGAACGTGTGTTTTTATTAACCATAATTTCGAATTTACACCTTCGGTCCCTGGATTTCAAGTTAAATTAATCATTCGTCCTTTGTTTGAAGGTTAACCCTCATTGAGAAAGCTACATCACGACAAGAGTTGGAATTACTATTCCATCATCACATAACAATGCTGAGGTCAACATGTAAATATTTTTTATAAAACCAAATATAAAAGTATAAAATTTCAAAAAGAAATATACAAAATAAAAAAATCAGAAAATGTGTCACAAAAAGAATCTTCTCGACATGTCTCTTGGAATCGATAACATTTACGTACCTAGAAATGTTGATTAATATCGACACGGGCGTGTAAATGAAGTTCAAACAGGAGTTTCAAATGCTTTCAAAACATGTTATTTCTAATTTTCTTGATGACTTGTAATTGCTCTCAGATTGCAACTCGGACCCGAACGACAAAGGAGAGTGTACGTTTTAGTGCACTTATCCTTAGCGTTAGAAGAGAAGTCTTCTAACATGATGTTTTTCAAAAAGTTGAACACAATTTTTCAAGAATTTCTCAATAACAATTCAAAATCTTTCAAAATTATGTGTTCAACACTCCATCCCTCATAAAGTTTTACAAGACAATTCTTCTACATTTGGTGTCATTTTTCAAAATGTGTCAATGTTTGAGGGGGAGTTTTTTGAAAAACAATGTTTTAATGATTGTTGGATACATCATCACATGACAATTCTTATGTATTCAACACATTATAAAAAGTCTCAATAACATATCTGGAATAATAATGACTACTCAATAGATTGTATGTTATAAGATGATTAGGTGGTTGAGCACAATTTTTCAAGAATTCTTCAATGACATCTCATAATCTTTCAAAATTATGTGCTCACCAATGCTAACCCTCAATTTTATATTCATTTTACAACTTGGTATCATTTTTTTTGGTGTCAAACATATGTAAAATTGAGGGGGAGCAAGTTAATGTTCCATATAATTCATGCTAAGTATAATAATATTTTTCCCACAGTATTTTCATGACAAATTTTACTCACAAGGTATTTCAAAAACTAAGTGAATTAGTATTTAAAATAAGGGGAGAAATGTAATTAAAATGTGATCTTGAAAATAATAAGTGATCTTATCGACTCAAAGTGCTTGATACTCTTCGAAAAAGGTTTTATGGTTAACGATCTCATACCCTACAACATCTTATTTCACGACGATTCTGAAGTCATAAGGTGGTAAGGTTAGGAATTAGTCCTATGATCCAACCAGAACCGGAGGGATCTACCCAAGGACACTCCATAGTTAGAAATAGTAGTCCTTAGGTATGATTGGAGATGAATGAGTATAAGGGAATAATGCCGACTAAGATTGAGCTAACACTGGAACAATCACAACAAGGTGTTAGTAATGACGTCTTGGTAAGCATTGAAGGGGTCGAAGAATGAAAAAGAAATGTATGGATAAAGGGTCTAAAGAAAGAATCCCTCCCTACACCTTAGGCAGAAACTGGGTCAATTCATAATCTATCAGTTTTCACATAGATGAATTCTGATATTGAAGACGACATCATGGACCCAGTGATGCAATGCACAACCCTTCCCAGCCATTCGGGTTTCTCTTAAAAGAAACTTGTCTCATTTATCAAGGAGATACACATGACTTCTATTGACTTTCTCACTCCGAGTTAGTTAATATTGAATAGGTGGCAGTCTGCTCCAGCCTCCGAGTACTAAAACCAAAACGCACTAATCGAGTCTAGAGCCAAGAGATCAATAAAATAAATCTCATTAGGACACATTCCATTACAAACACTTGTTGAACATCAATAAGTTCACAAGCTGTTAACAAGAGTCCTACGCATTATCCATGTGATTTTTCCAGAACATCCGAGTGATACTTATGTATTCACAATGAAGATGGAAATCCTGCTTGAGCCAACATCAAACAAGCTCTTGGTAGGTGACTTGCGAGATTCTTTATGAATCAAACTTGTGTCAACTGGAAAGAAACGATGGTGCGATTCAATGTGAATCAAACTTGTTCCAGTAAATGAATTGACGGTTTAATCAGAAAGATAGTAACTATCTGATTCACTCTTACCGTGTTGTCTGCTTTGAGACGTTCCGGTAATGAGAACTAGCAAGCATGGTAAATCTAATACATCTGTGTTAGAAGATCCTACGCTTTGAGCTGGAAACCCTGTCAAGGAGATTCTTTGAATCTACCTGATCACAAGTACAATATTTATACTGTAAAATGGTCCTACTTTACTGCAACCGTATTCGACGAAGTGACAAAGACACTCTCGTTTATATTTGTTGATTATCACTAATGTAAACTTGCAAGTTATGCGATGGTGGCGGTATCCCATTCCAACTGAAGTCGGATTCATTACCACATGCTCATGCTCAAACTACAAAGACATACTATAAGCATCAAGATTCAAGAATCAAGAAAGGTCAAGATTTAAAGACAAAGACTTCTGAAAACTCTGATATTCAAGATCTTCCTTCAAGATATCAAGTCTATCAAGGGAGATTATTATCAAGATTTCAAGATGATGCAAAGTATAAGCATGTTGGTCAAGACACAAGATCGCAAGGTGGCAAAGACGTTCAAGACTGAAAGATAAAGATTTAAAGATCTCAGACATAAAGACAAAGTCGAAAGACAATGACAAAGGCTAAAGATCAAGATCACAAAGCATGAAGGAACAAGCCTACAACAAGATAAATACCAAGACAAAGACAAGAGCTTAATGATAAAATAAATCTCATTGATCTTATGAAGGAGTGTCACAATGAACTCACTTCGGGGGAGATTGTTAGCCTCAAAATATTGAGTCGAACAAGAAGTTCGTTCATTTGGAATATTAGGTCTCGGTCATTTATATATTAAATGTTGTAATAGGCTAGAACAGGAATTAGGCTCATTTAATGTAATCTAATATGTCATGTGTTATGGGTTTAAAAGCCCAAGTAAACTCGAGCCCATCTCAAGTCAAACCCACGGCCCATTAAGCCTTACTAAGGCCGGCCCAACATGGGTATTAATACCCCTCTCTAAGTGTGGAGAGGGTGTTGGTTCTCTTTGTATTTTCACATAGTAAATCAACCACTCTCTTATTTTCTCTCTTTATTTCTCTCTCTAACTTCTCTCTAAAATTCTTTTCATATCTTCATACTTATTTTCTTGTCTAAATGATGAAGTGAAGTGAAGGTGATTATTGATTCCGACAACATATGACTGCATTCAAACCTTAACTCGAACAAGCTAAAGGCATCAATTATCTTGGGTACAAAAGGTAGATACCCGAATATTCTAAAGGCTTAAAATTCTCCCAATTTAGTGGAATAAGGTGTGCTAGTTATAATGTCAATCTGGTTGGATTTGCCTTACTAAGAGCATTTTTTACTTTAATTTGAAAACATATAATTAGAATTTTTCATAAAATATCAGTTGGAAAGTTTGAAAATTTTGTAGGGCAAACATGGAGGGACATGATTAATTTTTCCTATTTGCTACCCCTCCATACTTAAGTTGAATATTGCCCACAATGTGAGAACTAATAAATATTGAAAATAGGGAAAATTAAGGGAAAATGGTACTTCCCGGGGTTCTTAATTTCTCTGTTGAATTATGAAGGATATGGCGCAAAACAGAACGCCAAGCATGTGTGTTCTACCACATGTAATATAATACTCCAATTATATAAGTCTCCAAGTGTAAAATGCCAACCACCAATCCAAGCTCCACCTGTCTTATTTAATCTGCAAAATAGACAAAACTACGAAAACCGTAAAATACTAAAGTGCACTTTCGTAGGCACCACGGTTGCATTTAGCACATGAAACAAGCCTTTAAACCCCTCGATGTCCCGAGTGGACAAGTTATAGTCTCGTGAGGGTTTCTAGCGAACACACCCATAAAATTCGATAAATTTCTTTTTGGATGCAGAACTCGAGATACGCGACACACCGGCCGAATGCGTGACATACTTAAAAACTGCAAAGTTTTTTGTTATATATATATATATATATATATATATATATTAGTTTTTTATAGGTTTATTATTATTTACTATTACTACTATTATTATTATTACTATACTTAACTCGATTTAAGATTCCTTAATGATACGGTTTAAGTGGGAATGATCCACTCTTAAAGCTTGAGGATATGGTATTTTTGGAATATATTCACGGAATGGATATTCTTTTGTTTTTACCACATGATAGCCCTTTTTTGTTGTCTTAATAGGTTTATCTTTTTTTATTTTATTGTTAACGATAATAGGAGGTGGTGAATCTTTTTGAGTCTTCGAAGGATCATCGGACTTTCCACTCCCGGTGAATACGACATTCACTTGCTCGGTGTGAGCTTGAGGAGGAGGTTGTGGTTCAGTCCTATCGGTTTTTTCTGGAGATATGTTTTGAGATTTCGACCACTCATCCATTTTTCTTTCCATCTTTTTAATTTTAATTTGGAAATTCTTTTCATTTTCTTTATTTTTAAAATCAAATCATTAACATTGTTTTTGAAAAACATATTTGTAACTCTTTGACCATCCAAGAATTTGGTGATTGATTTTTCAAAATTAGTTTTAGATTGAGGTTCTTGGTTGACAATTTTAGACTTTTTGTTGGGTAAAACACCGGTGGTTTTACCATCGTCTCTAGTAAAAAGTTTATCATGAACATTTCTCATGCTACGGATATATCTATTGAAATCTTTGAGATCATTTTTCAGATCATTGTTTAATTCTGTGAGCGATTTTTCATAATCATTAGGATTATGAAGGGATTGGGGAGAATACGAATCCTGAGGATTTTGGTTGATATCCTTCAGATTGGATGGAATTTACTTCATGACGTTCACACATCGGCGTGTCATCGTTCAGGTGGTTTTTAGAAGTGTTTCCCTCTCTAAGCTCATTGTATTTGTTATGTATATCTTGCAATTCTTTATTTAAGTTTATAATTTGAGAATCCATAGCCTTTAATTTTTCCATAAATCGAGAATTATTAGTATTACTTCCATCGGCGAAGGAAACAGATTTTCAATTATGTTCGAAAAGGATTTTGTCATCAAGAAATTGAAAAGCTTGATTTGGAGTTTTGTAGAGGAAGATTCCTCCAGCAGTTATGTCCAGGATTCCTTGATTGGGTTTGTCTAGACCATGATAGAATATTTGAATAATAGTTCCTTTGGTCAGACTGTGCCCATGGTATTTTCTAAGCATGTTCTTCAGTCGTAACCAAGTATCGGTTAGACTTTCACATACAAGTTGAGAGAAATTTCTGATTTCAAGTAAAAGATGGTTAAATAACGAATGTGGAAAAAAATATGTTTATAAAAGTTCTTCTTATTTTTTCCCACGATGTTATCGACTCTTCATTAAGTTCGTTAAACTAGGTTTTAGCTTCATCGCACAAGGAAAAAGGAAATATTAAAAGCTTTACGACTTCACTCTGAGTTTCACCGTATTTGAACATGTTGCAGATTGCATGAAATTCACGGATGTGGTCATGTGGATCGGCCAGCAGATAACCATCGAATTTATTTTCGCAAATCATATTTAAGTGAGTACTATTGATAACAAAGTTGTCATCAACATTGGGTTGAACAATGGCAGAATTAGGAGTCGGTGCTACAGTCTTAGCACTTTCCTACATAGGCTGATCATCGGGATCGAGAATTATCTGTTTGGGTTCGACATCCTTTTCAGGTATATCTATGACGACAAGGTCATTAACGGATGAATGGTGGGTTGAAGATTCGATCCGAATGGATTCTTTTTGGATAATTTTAAATTTACAAGACGTTTTTATTAAATTTTTATTTAATTTATATATTAGACTTACTAGTTGTTTTCCGAAAGATAGGGGATTTATACATACATTAAGCATTTTGCAAAAAGACATTTATATATATATAATTAAGGCTAATAGGATAATATTCAAAATAAAATAAATTATTTTCATATATTTTTTATAATTTTTTTATTTTATAGATTTATATATATATATATATCCAAATTTATTTATATATAGCAAATAAGGATAAATAAATAAAAGATTTTTTTGTATAGGTACGGCGTACTTTATAAAAAGTGCGCCAGCTTTTCTGGAATTTTTATGTTTTTTTTCCGAATATTATGATAAACTAGATAATTACAAATACACAAGGCATATAATCAGATAAAATACAATTCCAAATGATTATAGAACCGAAGACTAGCAGATTGGGGGTTTTGGTTTTTGAAATAAGATGTTGTTTGTGAAAATTTGCAGAAAGTGCAGCGTACTTGGGTAAAGTGCGGCGTACTTTATGGGTTTTCAGGAAAATCGGCGCACAAACAAGATGTGCGGCGTACTTCCTGGAGAAAAGTGATTTTTGGTTTCCATTTTCCAGAAAATGGTACGGCGAGTTTGAAAATTTTTTGATTTGCAAAACAGTAGACAACTTAACAAGAAACAATTTAGCACCAAAAACAAGCAACAAACTATAATAACTTAAACAATTCTCCGGCAACGGCGCCAAAAACTTAATGTGTGTTTTCCAAGCTTTAAATTTATAATAATAGAAATACCAATTTTTACTAAAACCACAACACTTGGGAAGTATACCCGTTCGTGTATAGTATAGCTTTAGGTAAGTCCAGGTCGTTCCACGAGAATTGAAGTTTTCACAGTTTGCAATTAAGGTGCTAAGGTTAAGATGATTGTCACAGATCAAATTAACCAAGTTTTGCATATATCAAATGTTGCAAAGAAAAGCAAATAAAGGGATGATTCAATCAAATGATTAAGGTAAGTTTGTTTAGGCAATGATCACTTAGATAATGATGTGTTTGGAATAGTGTTTATAAGTTTAGAAAATAGAGTTATCACAAGTTATAAATCCTTTCGGCCTATAAATATAACGAGTGATTATATCAATTAATAACAATAAATCCTTTCGGCCTTTATAAGTTATTATAACCAATATATTAGATGGATTGATAGAACACATATATAAAGAAACCTTTCGGCCTATTTTCTTATATAAAATATGTTTTACCAATTCAATAAACACATATCCAAACGCTCCATATCAAAGATCACAT
Organism: Tanacetum coccineum; assembly: GCA_026074375.1. NCBI lineage: Eukaryota > Viridiplantae > Streptophyta > Magnoliopsida > Asterales > Asteraceae > Tanacetum > Tanacetum coccineum. The sequence continues at coordinate 127,994 of BQNB010000415.1, read as the reverse complement.
TATGCCCAAACAAACATAAGATTACTACTCCACGATCAAAGAGATGAAGATCATAACAATTATATAAATTCCAGAAAACTTCATATTGAAAGAGTTGTAGAAATTATACCAACGTTTACAAGATCAACGATTCGATAATTAGTTCTCCCAAACAAAAACTATTCTAAAACCCAAGCTATTGATTCCAATCGAGCCGAACCCTTAAGGTGCTGTCACCACCCTTGAAATTCATGATGGAATGATGAGAGAGTTGTTGTGGAAGTATGTGTGAGGATATGTAAGTGTGTGTGGGATGTTTTGTAGAATGAGATGGATAGTAAGGAGGAATGCTTTGAGGATGAAAATTCGTCCTCAATTTATAGGCAAGTTTGGGTGCAAAGTGCGGCGCACTTAGGAAAAAGTGCGGACTTTGGGTGTTAATGCGATAGCATTTAATGGCTTTTATTGGAAGGGCGGCGCACTTACAAATAAGTGCAGCGGTTTTGAGGAGTTAATGCAGGTGCAGTTATTAGACTTTAATTCTTTAAACTTTGGGAAAAGTGCGGCGGTTTTGGATTTAGAGGAAAGTGCGGCGCATAATATTACAAGTGCGGCGGACTTTATGAACTTTAGATAGAAATCTTTTTTTTCTTGTATTCGCCTCCCAAAATGTATAGATTCTTGAGCTTGGGCCTGTAGTGTCTTCAAGTGAACCTATAAGCAATTCAAGATAATTTAAGTACCAAAAGTTCACGAGAAATGATCAAATATACATAAATAACGCCATAGAAATATGTATAATTTGGGCGTTATCAGTGACAAATAAGAAGCAGCTTTCCAACTGTTGAAAGAGAAATTATGCAGTGCACCTATCTTGGCTTTACCTGAAGGAGCTGATACCTTTATTTTTTATTGTGATGCTTCTCATAAAGGATTAGGTGCAGTCTTAATGCAAAATGAGAAGGTAAATTGTCGGTTACCCTTTAATCACTTTACTTCATTACTTGTTGCTCGAATTCAAGAAGAAAAGAGAAGGAAAATGGAAGAAGTTTAGAGAGAGAAAGCTAGAGAGAGAAAATGGTTAATTTACTTGCAAATGGAATTCTTACAAATGAAAAAAAAACACCATCTCCTTCCTTGGAGAGGGGTATTTATAGTGAAGACTAAAAGGCTTGCATGCCTTTAGTAATTTTAATGGCCGGGCTCGGGTTTACTTGGGCTTTCGCCGGATACACGTGACCGATTAGATTACAAATAAGAGCTCGTTTACCCATCTAGCCTAATACAATGTATATTAATTTAGTGACCGAGACCTAATATAATTATGAACGAACTTCCGTTGTTCGACTCAATATTTTGTGGCTAACAATCTCCCCCGAAGTGAGTTCATTATGACACTCCTTCGTGAGATCAATGAGATTGCTTTTGTCGTTAAGATCTTGTGGTCTTGGTCTCTGAATTCATTGTAGGCTTGTTCCTTCATGCTTTGTGATCTTTGATCTTGAGCCTTTGTCATTGTCTTTCGACTTCGTCTTTATGTCTGAGATCTTTAAATCTTTTCCTTGCTTGTCTTGATCATCTTTGCCACCTTGCGATCTTGTGTCTTGACCAACATGCTCATACTTTGCATCATCTTGAAAGCTTGCTAACAATCTCCCTTGATAGACTTGATATCTTTGAAGGAAGATCTTGTATATCAGAGTTTGTGCGGAAGTCTTTGTCTTTAATTCTTGAGCTTTCATGATTCTTGAATCTTGATGCTTATAGAATGTCTTTGTAGTTTGAGCATGAGCATGTGGTAATGAATCCGACTTCAGCTGGAATGAGGCATCACCATCTCCATCTTTATGTATCCTGAAATAAAACAGTTAGCAATAAAGCGGGTGGACGAATATGGCTTTGTCATTCGTCCGGATTTGGTTAGATTAACCTCCGGTTCCGTAGGACCGTTTTACAGTATAAATACTGTACCTGTGATCAGGTAGATTCAAAGAATCTCCTTGACAGGGTTTCCAGCTCAAAGCGTAGGGTCTTCTAACACAGATGTATTAGATTTGCCATGCTTGCTAGTTCTCATTACCGGAACGTCTCAAAGCAGACAACACGGTAAGAGTGAATCAGATAGTTACTATCTTTCTGATTATGTCGTCAATTCATTTACTGGACCTTTATCGATATCCAGTTGACACAAGCTTGATTCATATAGAATCTCGCAAGTCACCTACCGCAGTGCTGTTTGATGATGACACTGGAAGGATTTCCATTCGTCATTGTGAATACTAAAGAGTATCACTCTGAATGTTCTGGCAGAATCACAAGGATAATGCGTAGGACTCTTGTTAACAGCTTGTGAACTTAATGATGTTCAACAAGTGTTTGTCATGGAATGTGTCCTAATGAGATTTATTTGATGATCTCTTGGCTCTAGACTCGATTAGTGCATTTTGGTTTTTAGTAATCGGAGGCTGGAGCAGACTGCCACCTATTCAATATTAACTAACTCGGAGTGAGAAAGTCAATAGAAGTCGTGTGTATCTCCGTGACAAATGAGACAAGTTTCTTTTGAGAGAAACCCGAATGGCTGGGAAGGGTTGTGCATTGCATCACTGGGTCCATGATGTCGTCTTCAATGTCAGCAATCAACATTGTGATTCTGACAGCATATGTATTGACCCGGTTTCTGCCTAAGTTGTGTGGAGGGCTTCTTTCTTTTACTGCCATCCATGACGTTAATACTGATGCTGTAGCACTAGTATATATTAGGAGGAGTGCATCAAAGGCAAAGGACAAAGGAAAGGCCATTATGCATGAACCTAAGCTCCAAAGAAAACTCAGAGAGGGTTCAAGTAAAATGAGTGTAGATGAGGAGTTAGCAGAAAGGTTCAAGAGGAGGAACAAGCAAAAGCAATGGCAGAGCAAGAACAAGAAAGGATCAATTTTGAAGCTGCTCTGGAACTACAAAGGTAATTGAATGAAAGGGAAGAAGTTCTAGCTGAAGCTATACAACTTCAGACTATTGATTAGAGTGATCCTGATGTGCTTAGGTTACCTTGCTCTTCTGATTAGACCTTACTCTATTACTGAAGTTTATGAAGAACATGGTCTTGTACTTAAAGAATAAGCAGGATTCAAGCAATAGTTACTTCAAAGGGAATGAAAATATGAAGAAAATTAGAACCATATTTGAAAAATTATCGGGATAAAACACATACTTTTGTATACCTATGGATTCAAATGTTAAGGAAAAAGATAGTGAAAATAAAGGTGAGCTAGGAAGAATATCACTTATAAGGAATAAGAGCAGGTGAAAAGCAAGTGAAAAAGTATAAAAAAAGAAAAAAGATAGAAGATGGATGTAGATAGAGAAGGAATACTTAAGCCTATTTGGATCTGGGTTCCAAGAGAAGGAATTTGTATGGAAATTGTAATCCTTCATTTGAGTCTTTGGCTACTAAGTTTCCAATAGTTGATTGGAAGACTTATGTCCTAGCAGAAAACTTCATGTATTATCAAATTTTTAGGGCAGATGGAAGTTCCAAGAATTACAAGATCTTCAGTGAGATACCTGATGATTTTTACAGACAGGATGTTTTAGACTTACACAGGCTAGTTAAAGCAAGGTATATGACATCAAGTCCAGAAGGTTATGACTTAATGCTTTGGGGAGATATAAAGACCGTATTTGAGCCTAATAAAGAAGATGAAGTCTGGAAGAATCAACATGAATACAATTTGATAAGCTGGAGACTATTTGATTCATGTGGAATTCATATTTTGTTGATGAACAATGGAATTGCTATTCAGATGATGATTGAGAAGAAATATCCTCTCAATTAGGAAATGTTATCAAGAATGTTAAGTAAAATATTGGAGGTTGATCATGAAAGCACAATGGCATATGAACTTCTCAAGTTTATAAAGTCAGAAGCACAGAAGTAGAAGAATGTTTAGAAGAATCCTCAGTAGAAGCAGAATAGAAGATTTAAGTCAGAAGAAACTTGGGATTTGAAGGTAAATCACAAGTTTAAGGGAGGATTGTTGGGAATAAATATTCACATATTAGTACTGCTCAGAATAGAACTAACAGTACGTTTGTCTTATCTGCACAGGGATTACAACTACCACGCGTACTAATCGCTGTTAAGTACTGCTAGAGCATGAGAAAGTTTAGTGCGGCTCTGTATTTACTTATAATACCTGCTGTGAAGAAGTCTAATACTGCTAAAGACTGAGACTGCATGAAGATTAGAAGAACGTTGTGAAGGGATATGCTTGGGATAAGTTCAAAGTATATATTCCATAAGATAGGAAGATATGTATAGATCTATTATATTTAGACGATATGTTAGATATCCTTCTAGAACGTTTAAAAAGATTTTGTAGTCTATCTTGTCAGAAGGATCATTGGGTAAAAGGAGATCCTCGAGTTTGTATGGTTTAGACATTTTTAAGTTTTTTTCCATAGATTTCATAACTTCAAGGTTGTAAACCTATCCTTCATTAGAGTTTTTAGAGTGATCGTATTAATATTTTAAAGCTTGTTGTGTTGGTTATATCTTTCTGTGTTTGTCAAACATACTTTATTGTCTTCATTGAATATACTCTCTTAGCTCGTGTTTATAAACTAGAGATTCTGCATAAGTTCTATATCATCATCTCAAAGTTTACATTCTTTAGTATTTTTGGATTTATCCAAGGCTACCGTAAATCTTACCTCAAGCGTAATTGGAGTTAAACGATGTCATCTATTGGGCTGATGCTCAACAATATAGTAGCATTACAAAATACAACCCCTCATTTAGGCTATAGGTATGGGCTAGTGAGATAGACATGGCGGGCCTTTTTAGCCTGGCCATCTATTGTACCAAACCTTGATTACTACATTAAACGTTATAAACTCGAAGCTATAGTAAATGATACAGATTACACGAGATGCCAGAGTTCGCTTTTTCTAATATCTAACTTTTCCTTTAAGCATTCATCTTTGTTCCCTGAATCACCTGTACATAACCGAGCTCCTTCCGAAATATGGGACAATGAAAACACTCAGATCACTCGACTAATCTAGGGTGCAACATTTAAATAGTACACAAAATTGTTCAGCCGTGATTAGCTTTGTATCATAGGCTTGGCAAGGATACACATCTCCACCGCTAAAGCTAAGGAAGAACAAGTCAAAAGCTAAATTGGGTTAAGAAGGCTTATGGTTGATCATTCAACAGTCTTTCACCATAAGTACCACACCAACAAGGCAGTTGTATCGTACATACACGGCCGTAACGACAGAATAGACATATACAATCCGAACACATCCCTGTTCGTGTTTAACCAGCGGTTAGGATGAAGGGAAATGATTTAGTTTAGGGAGCTTCTAACTTTCACCAAAAGTCGTCATCCAACAAGGCAGCTGAGACATGCATACATGGCCGTAACGACAAAATAGACATGCATGCTCGAACAAGTCCTCGTTCGAGTAGACACTAAGGTTAGTTGCTAGGAAAGGGAAGTAAAATGGGTGTTAAGTAAAATTCACAAAACAAATAGATTAAGCCAACAAATAAGGTACGGTTGCTAGTAACTTTCCCCCGACCGTTCCATGACAAAGACTCGAACATATAGACAGACGCCTCGATCACAGAAATGACAAAGACAACCTAAGTTGGCATTCCCATAACGGTCAACTTCCCTTACATCCCGCTCTTTACATACTTTTACATAAGTGGTGATATCGGCCACTTTTTACAAGACTTTACATCGTTGATTTTTGTAACGTATCAACGAATAATCGATCCTTCTAAGTAATTCCTTCGGTATAAACTTCTTTTGAACCGACTATTTTTCTTCCTTCTCTTTTTTTTGAAATACATCATAGATCTCGGTTTAATTCCACCGTCTTCACTTTCATAATTTGTCCGGATAATCTTTTCCTTGTAGCATTTCATCTTCGGGCATAATTCATAATCGCGAAAGTAGCGAAACTTACGAGCTACATATTTTTCCCATTGCATTGTGCAATTTCCCGACCATTACAGAGATAGAAAATTTTCACTTTGACACAGGAAATACAAAACTTTACACGAAAGCAACTAGCAACATTGATTAAAATAGGCTTAAACTACATGGTAGGCTAAGGTGTAAAGGTGTAACGAAACATATAATATGGTGTAGAAAAAGAAAATAATGGCTCAACAGGTTGTTCTAGGAGATTTTAATCTAAAAATGAGATTAATCAAGGGTTACACGGGATTTAACTAACCAGGGTAGTTAGTTAATTTTATGACATGTAGGCTATTTGGTTTAATCCTAGAAATTTATCAATTGAACATGTTCTTCCATCTAAATCCATAGTACTAATCATGGCGGTCTCGAGTGATATGCCAGGCCAAGTTCTAAAGTCCACTACATCATCGACACACTCATAATTTTGTGGAATTTTAGTAGACAGTTGGAAACGGAATAGGCTTAATTCTCACAATATGTATCAAGGGTTATAGTGCACTAGGTAGTGTAACTAGTTATTTTTACAAAAGTCATGCTAATTTTTTTTTAAATTTTGACTGTTTTTAAGCACTTTGCATGTTATTTTGTAAAAAAGAAGACAAGTATGTTCTAATTCCCCATCCCCCCACTTAAATTATACAACGTCCTTGTTGTATAGATAAAACAATTAAATAATAAGGGAAAATAGAATTAGAACGGAAAACTCCCTGATGTTTTGCTCGTGACAATTCTCCAAGATGAGTCCTTGAGCAAAAAGGTGTGTTGACTAGGGCTTCAGCATGCCCGAATAAGTTCAACACATGTCTTTTTTAGAATATACCATATCATCGTTTCAGCAAGGTCCTGCATAGAAGATTAGAAGACAAGTGCAAATTATATCTCGCTACAATGGTACAGGAAAACAATTAAACACACAATTGTACAGGCATCAATACGCCGTATCCCAAACCCTAAGATACGCCGTATTGTTCTTGTAGAAATAACTAAATTACTGGAAATTAAATATTTAGTTTTAAAAACTGATAACGTCTAGACATCTCTATACGTCGTATCCAGAGGGGTTCGATACGCCGTATAGAGTGTCTGGGAAGACAGACTCGTGCAACAAACAATTAAATTAACCGGGTTGTCTCCCGGGAAGCACTTTTGTTTACAGAAAAGTCTTTAAGTTAGACTTGCCCTAATTTAATCCCATCCTTATAAAACAATTTAGGGTCGAACGAGATGCAAAATAGTACATACAAATTCTTGATTAGGAAAATGAATGACATCCCTTTGTTAAGATGATTCCAAGTTATGATTTTAAAATTTAATTCCTTGATAAAAGTTTCAGTTTTGAAAATTTTATTATATGTATCATGACTTGTTTCCAAAAGCTTATTTGACCCATGTGCATAGGTACCATCATCGACATTTATTACATTAGGTAATGGTTTGACAGATAAATCCCCCGAAGAGTGTTTATATCGATTTATCACATTCATCATTGTCCTCATTAGCATTTTGAATCATCGGGATAAATTATGTTAAAGAGAGAAAAATAGTAGTCCTTAAAAGTATAAAAATGTTATGTTCCTCTTTCATCACATTCGCGACAATGTTGTTTATCTTTTATAATTAAAACTCATTGATATGGTTGTGGACTTGAGTAAGTTAGGTTCAGTTCAGAAATCTGATCTTAGATGTATGAGGACATTAATTCTAAATAAACAATGGCTTGGAAAGACGTTCATGTTGTCTAGCAATTTTAAAGAATTCTAAATTCATGTAAACAACTGATTGTAGGCTC